>CAUYPK010059081.1:0-13505 GCA_963574355.1 Loris lydekkerianus | reverse complement strand
TTGGGTGCATAGATATTAATAATTAAAATCTCATCATATTGAGTATTACCCTTAACAAATATGAAGTGACCATTCTTATCTTTCCTTACTTTTATTGGTTTAAAGCCGATTGTATCTGCAAATAGAATTGCAACACCTGCTTTTTTCTGATTACAATTTGCCTGAAATATGGACGACCATCCTTTCACCCTGAGTCTATATTTATCTTTTAAGGTAAGATGTGACTCCTGTATCCAGCAAATATCTTGCCTGAGTTTTTGTATCCAGTCAACTAACCTGTGCCTCTTTAGAGGACAGTTTAAGCCGTTCACATTAATGGAAAATATTGATAAGTCTGGTGAAATTTTGGGTATCGAGTTATTTGAAAGCCAGTGGACATTTTTAATCCTTTCACCGCTTTGGAAGTTGGAGTTTGATCTAAAGTTTCTGAGTGAGTTTACTTTTGTGGTAGAGGATTGGGCTGGTCATTATGGAGGATAAGTCTGAGAATATCCTGAATAGCTGGTTTGGTTATGGCAAATTTCTTCAACATATGAATGTCATTAAAGTATTTAGTTTCTCCATCATAAATGAAACTCAGTTTAGCTGGATATAGGATCCAGAGTTGAAAGTTATTTTGCTTTAGGAGATTAAAAGTCGCTGACCACCCTCTTCTGGCTTGAAAAGTTCCAGCAGAGAGATCTGCAGTCATTCTAATATTCTTCCCTTTGTAGGTAATGGATTTCTTACGTCTGGCTGCTGTCAGAATTTTCTCCTTCGTATTAACTTTAGTGAAGTTAATTATGATATGCCTGGGGGATGTCTTATTCAGATTCAGTTGTGCTGGGGTTCTGAAACTGTCTGCTATCTGAATTTCAGAATCTCTTGGCATGTCTGAAAAATTGTCTTTCATCATTTCATGGAGAAGAGCCTCTGTGCCTTGCGAGGCCTCTTCATCACTTTCAGGGATCTAATGAGGCAGATATTAGCCTTCTTCAAATTATCCCAGAGGTCTCTGAGAGAATGATCCGTTTTTGCTCTCCATTTCTCTTCCTCTTTGAGAGTTTGGGAGCGTTGAAAGGCTTTGTCTTCAATGTCAGAAATCCTTCTTCTGCTTGCTCCACTCAGTTACTGAGGTTCTATTGTATTTTTCAGATCTTTGAGGGCTGCAAAATCTTGCTTCAGTGCGTAAAAATCTTTGGTGGTTTTGTCTTTAAATTCGTTAAATTCTTGAGACAACTTTTGAATTTCTCCTTGAATTTCTAATTCCAACTTTTGAATTGCTCCTTTAATTTCTAATTTAAAATTTTCCTCTATTCTATTAATCTTGTTTGGAATCCAAGTTCTGAATTTGATTTCTGACATCTCGACCAGCTGTTATGAATGGGATCTTTAGTTACATCTGCCATATCTTTCCTTGGTGGGGTTGATCTATTCTGGTTATTCATGTTACCAGAGTTTTTCCACTGATTCTACCCCATCATTATTTTACACTGTTTGATTTTTCCCCTGGAGCTTTGTCAAGGACCCGTACAGTGCTGTGGCCTCAGAAACTGGGGACATGTTTGATGTGGTGGGGTTAAGTGGTTCTGTCTTGTTTTCAGCTGGTCTCTGTTCGACCCTAATGAAACACTTACTCTGGGTTGAAGTCTCAGCTGTGGAGAAATACCAGCAATTAAGTCACCCCACCCCCCACAGGCAACAATTGGAAAAGGAAAATGAAACCTTCCTACAACCACACACTCAGGGCACCGCCTGAATAGTCCTCTGACGATTGGCTCAGTTTAAAAAGTCCAAATCAATTGTCTTAGTCAGCACCTGTCTCAGGTTGGAGAGTTTAAAAGGTCTCTGGCAACTGGATCGCAGGGGTCTGGTGACTACTCAGATATGGCTTGTTCCAGTGCTCTGTGGAGTCTGGAGGACCCACCCAGCAAATAGATCAGTCTGGGAAGGTTGATGCCTCCTTCCCCACCTTGCACCTCTGTCACACCCAGTCACTGAAAGCCCCACAGTTGGCTGACCCACTTGCCTGTAGTGAACAGATACTCCAGGGGTTTGCACCTGCCTGAATCACAAGGAAATCTATTTCTGCTCAGCCAGGCCACTGCACTCTTCCTCTATCCAGCAGGGGGACGTGAGGCCTGACAACCTCGGGTGCTTGATGGAGGCTGGGGGGTGTTCACTCAGTTCCAACCCCGCCCCTGATTGATGTTACTGACAGAACAGAACAGAACAGAACAACTTTGCAGGAATTTGTTTCTGTCCCTGTTAAATTCCCCTGCAGAAGAGAAGATGTTTTGAGTTCCCAGAGCCTGTGCCTCAGGCCGTGTCTTTGCTCCTGCAGGTTTGTATTTGGTCAGCTGTCAGTTCTAGCCACCTGTCTTCCTTTGTCTACAGGCTGACGATCCCCTGAGGGCCGGGTGCGTGTTAGGCTCAGTAAAGCGGTCCTCTGGGTCAGCTCTGCCCTGGGAACTTCCTGGCTTTGTGTGTGCCTTTCTAGTCCCGGCGCTCCACTCAGCCCTTTACCGCCTCAGGGAAACCTTTTACTCATGGGGCCTGCGTTTCCTTCCCAGATCTGTTCCGTGGTGGTTGCCACCTGAGTAGATGCCTGGCCTCCTCTGGTTGCCCAGGGAGATAGGGGGTGTGGCTTCAGAATATCCGGGAGTGAGCCCTATTGTTCCAAAAGACGGCTGCTGATCTGCACTTAGGGGCACTGCTGCTTTGGCATGGTTCCCTCTCAGCCAACCATCCTCTCTTCACTCCAGTACTGCACAGTTAGCACTGACCAGCTGCTGTTTAGGCCCTGTCCACACCCCTCAAGAAATCACCCAAGAATCTGGACTCCTGGGGGACAGGCCTCCACACTTCAGAGTGAGAGTGGAGGGGAGTTCTGTGAACTCAGAGTTGCAAGTAGAGAATATATACAGTTTCATACAGTTTTATGCCTGGCAGGAGAAGCCGTGGCACTCTAGTAGGGAATGTAGGTCTGGCTTTTAGAAGGTCTCTCCCATGGAGTGTAGTGGGAGGACCTTTGAACTCTGCTTGTTTGTTTGTGGGGCACTTCAAGCCATTCTCATGGGGGAGGGGACTCCCGTCTGCTTGGCAATGGATTTTGTACCTTTTGTTTGTATTCTTGGGGTCACAGCTCGCCTCAGTGGGGTTGATGTGCGTTCTTCAACCTTCTCTCTTGATGCAGCTCTAATCCACCAGGTTACTTGCTAAATTTCTGTCCTTTAACTCTCCTTCTGACGAGATCGGGCGCGTTCAGGGTGGTATGGCCGTAGACTAACTCTCCTTCTGGACGGGAACCTCTATGGAAAGCTGGTTTCAGTCAGCCATCTTGTGTCTGCCTCCCAGGGACTATTGATTTAATTTGTTGGATTACTGGAGTCTCCATGTACTCTTCTGGAAGTGAAGAAGTGGGAATTATGGTGGAAGGAGAGTTTATTAGCTGAGCTCTGTGAACCCTTTAATTAAGGTCTGCTGGCAACCCCTACTCTGCTTTTCTGTCTATATTCAACTATTATGGTGCAGTTTGCCTGACCCCTACAGAAGCCATATACATTATTGGTAAACATAAAAATCCATGATGTAAAGAAGAGATGGTATCATAGGGTAGGACACTGTTTAGCCAGAGGATTGGTCCTTATGGTTCCATGTCTCAGATGGAGATGTCACAAAGACACAATTTTTACAGGGCAGGGAAGGTGCTGGAATTTGTCTTGTTACATTCACTCAGGCATTTATAGAACATGTATCTCACAAAATGGTTAGAACTGGGGAGGCCAAGATGGAAAACACGTAGTATGGGGCCCCAGACTATGAGTACTAGAGGGGAAGCTGCGGTTACACAAGGGGCTTTCCTGAGGACAGATGCATTTGGGAAGGTGGTGACTGAGCAATGTTCCTACTCCTTCAGTACTGAAGATATTCTTTATTACTACTCCATCCTTGGGCCCTCCTTTTTTTCCATTTTATTTTATTTTATTTCAGATGGTTTTAGTTACATGGATTGCTTTTGTAATGCTTGAGTTATGGCTGTAAGTGGGTCCATCACCCAGGTAGTGTTCATAGTAGGTTTTCACCCCTTGCCTTTGCCCCCTACCCTCTGCTTGATTTCCACTGAGTTTTACTTTCCTCTGAGCCGTGTGTGCTTATCAGTTAGATGCAATTTAACAGCAACTACACGTGGTGTTTGTTTTTCCATTCTTTATTATTTTTTCTAAATTTATTTATTTTTACTGTTAAATCATAGCTGTGTACATTAGTGCAATCAAGGGGTACAATGTGCTGCTTTCATATACAATCTGAAGTATTCTCATCAAACTGTTCAGTGTAGCCTTCATGACATTTTCTTAGTTACTGTATGTAGGCATTTGTATTCGGCATTTAGTAAGTTTCGCCTGTACCCATTCTAAGATGCACCATAGTGGGCCACCTTCTTGTTACATCCTGCAGAGGCTGGCACAGACACACACACACAGGCTTCCTTTATTCAAGAAGGTCCAGGGATGACAGTGGAGCCTCCTGGGGACTTGGTGGATATGAGGGAGTAGTACCTAGAGTGGATAGCAGGTGACCTTGCTTGCCAAGGAGGGAAGCTGCCCTCTGTACTGCTGGGATCAGGCAGAGGGTCCCTAGGAGCCGGTGCCTGATCGGCACCTGATTGTTTTGTTTATGAAGCTTCAAGTATTTCCAGCAGATTCCTAATGAACTGGTTTGATGCTGGCTCTGGCTATAGTGCTGATGATCAAATCAGAAATGGGCCACATGCCTTTCTCAAATTATGTGAGCGTACATTCTCCTACTCCTCTGTCTGGTCTGTGATGTTAACACTTTGTGTGCTGAAATGCCTGGAACATGGCACCATCCCCAGTACAAACCGTCACAAGAGGAGTATGTCTGTCACTTTGCTGGCCTGGCACCTGCTGGGCAGTGGTCATTGTGCAGATTGCTGTTCAGCTGCCAGGAGACGGAGAGCTAGGCAGGGAGGTGACAAATAATAAATAGGATGTGTGAGAGAATCTCTGATCTTGGGAACCCACCAGTGCACAGCAAGAAAGAGGTTAGGTGGCAGCTGGTACTTCTTGGGGTGGCAGAGGTCTGGGTGGATGCAGCAGTGACGGCCATATGTGTCTGTGTACTGTGGCTGTCGTAACCCAGGGTACTGGAAGCACCAGACATTTCTCTACTCAAAAGAGGCCAAGGTCAAGGTATAGGCGGGGTCGAGTTCCCTCTGAGGCTCCAGGGTCGGGTCCTCCCTGCCTCTCTTGGCTTCCAGGATGGCTGACAGTCCTCAGCTTTACTTAGCTTTTGGAGGCATCACTCCCATCTCTGCGTTTGTGGTCATGTAGCCTTCTTCCTTCTATGCCATCACGGACTCTCCCCTGCTTCTGAGGACCCAGGTGTTGGGTCAGGTGGGCTGGGGTGGGCCCTAAACTAGTGGGTGATGCATCTTTACTAATTGTACCTGCAGAGACCCGACTCCACAATAAGCGCCCTCCTGAGTTCTCTGGCAAGGTGCTAGAGCACACAGGAGGAGGCTCACTGGCAAAGGGACAGCATGTACAACCCCTTTTGGGCAAGAGCCTGGATCTCAAGGAGGAGAGGAGGTCCCAGCAGAGGGTCTCAGGGCTGCTACACAGATTTGGCCACTCAGAGGGTTGGGCCTTGTTAGGATGAGGGGTTACTCTCGGCTAGATGAGAGGGGTCACCTAGTTAGGTTACTGAGGATCACTTACTTGTTAGGGTAAGTGGGCCACTGAGTAGAGAAGGGACTACAAGGGAGAGATGAGACAGGGAGCCCGGCAAGGTGGGGAAAAGGGACCCCCTGTGGTTCAGGGGAGGTGGGCCTCAGGGTACAGCTGAGTGCACAGAGGTACAACGCCCTCCAGTGCAAGAGCCACCTGCCCAACTGTCATTTTATAAAGTAATCAAAATGAGATGACATTAAACGCTCCATTCCTCAGTCACATCCCTGAGTTTCCAGTGCTCACTGATAGCTGTGGGGTGGGAGTGGTGCAGGTGCAGGTGCAGGACACCCACCACTGTGAAAAATCCTGAGGCAGCATTGCTAAGATGACCCAAGGAGTCACAGTGCACATCCCATGTCTGCAGCTCACAGTGGTGGCAGGTGTGAGGTTGGGCTGGTGGTGCTGCAGACCAGGCTGCAGCAGCAACTTCTAAAGCCCCTGTGCTCCAGCCCTGTCCACGTGGGCTGAGGTTGCTGCTATTTAACTGCCTGCTAGCTCCTGGTATGTCCTCGGTGTTCTGCCCTGGTTCCAGGTCAGAGGGCCAGAAGTCGGCGCTGCTGCTCTGACCAGGGCGTTAAGGAATCCCCACAGTCAGGTGCTAGTGTGATTGGTGATTTTATTGAACCACATTTAATAATCTTCTCTGCTGTTTTACATGAGCAAATTCTAGTATCTGTTCCATCTTTTAAAAAAAGATGACCTCTGATTAAAGTTCAGTGCTGTTTAGGTCAGGGGAGGATGGTAAATTGGATCCCCAGGCTCTGAGGATCTGAGAACCCAGGGTGGGACATGGTGCTTCAGGGGACAGAACTCCTCAACCTGGGGACACTCGGGATCTGGGTGTCCTGGCAGATGCAGGATTGAGTGTATATGCCTGTGTATGTTTTCCCACGGAATCAGATTCTGGAAGGACCCCCGACTGTAGAGTGAGGAGCCGTAGCCCCTAGCTTCTGGCAGGCAGAGCATGTACCCCCATGTCTCCGCAGCAGTAGGCAGCCCTTAAGACTATGCAGTGGTTGCTGAAAACTCAGGCCCACAGGAAGCTTGCTTTGTGGGGCAAACGTTTCTTTTTTTTTTTTTTTTTTTTTTTATTAAATCATAGCTGTGTACATTGATATGATCATGGGGCATCATATACTAGCTTCATAAACCATTTGACACATTTTCATCCCAATATTCAACATAGCCTTCCTGGTATTTTTCCAGTCACCGTGGCATGACATTTACATTTCACATTTGCTGAGTTTCACCCTTGCCCTTGTGAGATGCCCCGTAGGTGTGATTCCACCAATACCCCTCCCTCAACCCCCCTCCCCCCTCCATCTTCTCCCTTTCCCCCTTTCCCCTATTCTTAGGTTGTAACTGGGTTATAGCTTTCATGTGAAAAAAGCTGAAAAACTTCTTATTGGTTCTTGTTACATTGACAAGTTATTAGTACTCATGTGATAATTAAAAGCCACCTGTTCCTATCAGACAAGGTTTTTATTTTTTTAATTCTGCTTCATCATCTTCCTTTTTGTTTTTCCTTTCTTTTAAAACCTTTCCTCATGTAGCTTTTATTTGGTTTATTGAAGATCAGATGGCAATATGAGCCTGGTTTCATCTCTAGGTTTGTATTTCATATTAATATGAAATAAAAATAAACATTTCCTCATCTATTCTAATAGAAAAGTTTGTTTTGTACCCATATGTTTTCATAGGTCTCCGAAAAGTGTTTACTGAGTCTTAGATTCAGTAAGCTAAATATTTATACAGACACCATGCCCATTACTTATGAAAGTTTTCTTAAAATTGCTAATTGTATACATGCTACTCATTTTTTGTTCTAATTAATAGTAATCAACATTTTCATACAATGATAGATTCACTGCAAAAGGAACATTCAAAGAAGGAGGCATAAAGTTGAATGTAAGATAACCATAATACAAAAAATGTTCATTCAAAAAATAGCACATTTTCTTTGCAAGCAGTACTTCATCTCAGAGTATCAAAAATACCATTCAAATTACAATTTTTTTTGTTTTTCACTTTTACTTCTTTTTATTTCAGAATATTTGGGGGTACAAATATTTTAGTTACATGGATTGTTTTTGTACTCCTTGAGTCAGGGCTGTAAATGTGCCCGTCACCTAGGTGGTATTCATTAATCCATTAGGTGTGACTTCACTCATTCCCTCATCCCTGCTCCCACCTGCTTCATTTCCATTGAGTTTTACTTCCATCCATGCACATGAGTGCTGATCAGTTAGTTCCAATTTAATAGTGAGTATATGTGGTGTTTGTTTCTCCATTCTTGCAATACTTCACTTAGGAGAATGGGCTCCAGTTCCACTCAAATTGTTGCAGAAAGGATTAAGTCATCTTTCTTCATGGCTGAGTAGTAGTCCATGGTAGCACATTTTGTTAATTCACTTATGAAATGATGGGCATTTGGGTTGATTTCACATCTTAGTGTTTATAAATTGTGCTGCAATAAACACGTAAGTACAGGTGTCTTTTGGATAAAATGACTTTTTTACTTTGAGTAAATGCCTAGTAGTGGGATTGCTATATCAAATAATAGGCCTACTTTTAACTCTTTGAGGAATTTTCATACTATTTTCCATAGAGGTTGTACTAGTTTACAGTCCTATCAACAGTGTATAAGTGTTCCTTTCTCCCTGCATCCATGCCAGCATCAATTACTTTGGGATTTTTAATTTTGGGGGATTCATTGAGGGTACAAAGAATCAGGTTACACTAATTGCAATTGTCAGGCAAAGTCCCTCTTATAATCATGCTCTGCCCTCAAGAGGTGTGCGGCACATTGTGATCCCCCACACCCCTCCCTTTTTCCCTCTGTCCACTCTCCCATTAGATCATCAATTGTCCTCATATCAAAATTGAGTACATTGGATTCTTGTGATGTTTCACTAAGAAGAAAGTGTTCCACCTCCATCCAAGTTAATACAAAATATGTATTATCTCCATCTTTTTTAGTGGCTGAATAATATTCCATGGTGTACATATACCACAGCTTGTTAATCCATTCCTGTATTGGTAAGCATTTAGGTTGTTCTTACGTTTTGGCAATTGTAAATTGAGCTTCCATAAACAGTCTGTGGTGGTGGAGATAAGGAAACACTCTCACACTGCTGGTGGGACTGCAAATTAATACAACCTTTTGGAAGGAAGTATAGAGAATCCTCAAAGAACTCAAATTAGAGCTCCCATTTGATCCTGCAATCCCATTACTGGGTATCTCCCCAGAAGAAAAAAAAACCTTTTATCACAAGGACATTAACTTTGGGGTTTTTTGATAAAAGCCATTCTAACTTAGGTTTAGTAGTATCTCAGTATGGTTTTGATTCACATTTCCCTGATGAAAAGAAATATTGACCATTTTTTCAGATGTTTATTGTCCATTAGTCTATTTCTTTTGGAAAGCTTCTGTTCATTTTTTTCTCCTACATCCTAATAGGGTAGTTTGATTTATTTATCTTGCTGATTTGTTTCAGTTCTTTATAGATTCTGGTTAACAGCCCTTTCTCAGTTGTATAGCATGCAAATATTCTCTTCCATTCTGTAGGTTGTCTATTTGTGTTGTTTATTGTTTCCTTGCCTGTGCAGAGTATTTTTTAATTTGATCAAATTCTATTTATTTATTTTTGTTGTTGCTATAATTGCCACTAGGGTCTTCTCTATACATTAATTGCCTATGTTGATTATCTAGAAGAGACTTCCCAATATTTTCTTCTAGAATTTTCATGGTTTTATAGCTTAGATTTAAGTCTGTTACCCAACTTGAATTAATTTTTGTGAGTAGAGACATATTTGGATCCTATTTCATTCTTTTGCCTGTGGCTATCCTCTTACCCCAGCCCATTTATTGAATATCAATCTTTTCTTTAGTGTATATTGTTGTTCGTTTTGTTAAATAACAGTTGGCAATACATGGATGGTTTTTTATTTGCCTCCTCTCCTTTGTTTCATTGGTTTATGTTTCTATTTTTGTGCCAGCACCATGCTGTTTTGGTTACTATAGCTTTAGAATGTAGCTTAAAATCTGATAAACTGATGCCTCCAGATTTGTTCCCTTTGCTTAAGATTGCTTTGGGTATTTGGATGCTTTTCTAATTCCAAATGAAGCATAAAATTATTTTTTCTAGATCTGTTAAAAATGACATTGGTATGTTGATGAGTATTGCATTGGATCTGTACATAACTTTGGATAGTATGGACATTTTAGCAATATTGATTCAGCTAACCCATGAGCAATGATATTCTTTTTCTATTTTTTTATGTCATCTGTAGTTTTCTTCCTCAGTGATTTGTAGTTCTCTTTGTAGAAATATTGCACCTCCTTGGTAAAACATATTCCTAGGTATTTCAATTTTTTTGTAAGTATTATGAAAGTTCTTGCATCTTTGATTTGATTCTCAGCTTGACTGCTGTTGGTATTTAATCATGCTACTGATTCATGTGCATTAATTTTTTCAATCTGAGACAATGCAGAATTTATTTATCAGTTCCAGGAGTCTCTTGGTAGAATTGTTGGGGTTTTGTAGATAATATCAGCAAAAAGTGATAGCTTAGTCTCTTCTCTTCTAATTTGAACACTCTTAATTTCCCTCTCTTAGCTGATTGCTCTGGCCAGGACTTCCTGCACTATATAGAATAGAAGTGATAAGAGTGGGTATTCTTGTCTTGTTCCAGTTCTCAGCATATTGTTGCCTATGGTTTTGTCATTCATGGCTTTTATCACTTTGAGGTATGTGTTATTTATGCCTACTTTATAAACAATTTTTATTATAAACTCTGAATTTTGTCAATTGTTTTTTATGTACCTATTTACATAATCATATATCTTTGCTTTTGCATCCATTTATGTCATGAATCACAGTTATAGATTTTTGTATGTTGAAGCACCATTTCATTCTGGGAGTGAAGCCCAGGTGGCCATGGTGGATTATTTTCTTGATGTGCTATTAAATTTAGTCTAGTAGAATTTTATTGAGGATTTTTGCATGTATAGTCATTAGAAATATTGGTCTGTAGTTTTCTTTTCTTTCTTTCTTCTTCTTCTTTTTTTTTAATGTAATCTTTCCTGGCTTTGGTATCAAGGTAATACGGGATTTGTGGAACAAGTGGGGGGAAAATTTCTTCCTTGTCAATGTAATGAAATAATTTCTGCAGTATGAGTACCAATTCCTCTTGTAGGTCTGATAAAATTTGGCTGTAAAACTATCTCATTCAGAGGTTTTCTGTTGGAAGATTTTTTATTGCTTCTTCAATTTTGTTGCTTGCCATTTGTTCAGTTCTATTACATTCTGATTGAGTCTTGGGAAGTTGTGTATTTCCAGGAATTTGTCCATATCCTCAACATTTTTGAGTTTACATGCATAGACATTTTTATAGTATACACAGATGACATTTTGTATTTCTGTTTTATCCCTGATTGAGCATATTTAGGTTCTTTCTTTTCTATTTCTGGCTAATCTAGTGAGAGGTCTATTGATTTTGTTTTAGAGTTTATCTAGGTTATCAATACAGATATTTCCTAATTAAATTTTTTCTTATTAATTAAATTAAAAATAAATTAATAATTCCATTATGTATTTATATATATAAAACACTTTTCAAGAAAAACATTATATTTTCAAAAAATATATTTTTCAATACATGGAAAATTAGAAGAATGGCATTGTTTCAAATTTTCACTTAAAAAAAATTTTTTTATTGTTTCCGATTCGTTGAGGATATAAAGAATTAGGTGACACAGTTTGCATTTGTTAGGTAAAGTTTCTCTTATAGTTGTGTTCTTCCCCTAAGAGGTGTGCCATACTCATTGACCCTCCCATCCCTCTCCCTCCTCCCCTTTTTCTGCTCCCATGTTCTCCACCACCCACTTTGAACTGATTTTAGTTCTTCTCTGATGTATGTACTAAGTTGTCTACTGCCTTCATATTAGATTAAGTACATTGGTTTCATATTGTCCCAATTAAGAGAAGTCAGCTGATATCCTATGCCTGCTTCTGCATTCAAACTGATGCAATACATGATTTTGACTGAAGAAAATATGGCCTCATACAGATTTGTGGTTGTAAAAAGAGTGGATACTTTCATTGCCTTTTTAGATAATTGTCAATATTCTACTTTAATACTATAGCAAAACTGAATAAATGGTTCTTTATTAAAGATACTTGCAATATGTGATTTAAGCCATAATTGATGAACTTTTTGAATTTGACTACATAAAACCCCAAAGGTTTATCTCACTTTCTTTGAATGAGTTCTTTACTATATATGATTTTATACCATCATGCATTGGTCATTTGAAAAATATGCAAATCATCCAAATGATGAAACATATCATTATACACAACATTTGAAAACTAATACATATTAGGCTTGGTGCCTGTAGCACAGTGGTTATGGCTCCAGATGTACACACCGAAGTTGGTGGGTTCAAACGTGGCCTGGATCAGCTATCCAACAATGACAACTGCAACAACAACAAAAAAATAGTCGGGCATTGTGGCAGGTGCCTATAGTCCCAGCTACCCCTAAGAGGTTGAGGTTGCTGTGAGCTATGATGCCACAGCACTCTACCAAGGGTGACATAGTGAGACTCTGGCTAAAAAAAAAAAAAAAAAATAGTGATTAGTATTGCCCTTGATCTCATCAGATCATTAGAAAAGCCATCAGCCTCATAATGGCATATGTATTTTTTTTTTTAATTTTCATTTTTGCTTGAAATATTAAATTTTACTTTTAGAACAAATAGTTTCAGTTTTTCCTTGTAATAACATTTTCACTTTGTTCATTTGTGAAAAAACTTTCTGCCAAATACCCAAACTATGATCTGAATAACATTAGGCTTTTGATCAAACATTTTTGTCAATTAAAAGTAGGTGGTAATGCAAACTAATACATTCTTTTTGGGAATAAGTTTGGAGATCACTTAGGGATCTAAAAATAGACCTGCCATTTGATACTGTAATTCCTCTACTAGGTATATATCCAGAAGACCAAAAATCACTTCATAACAAAGATACTTGCACCAGAATGTTTATTGCAGCCCAATTCATAATTGCTAAGTCATGGAAGAAACCTGAGTGCCAATTGACCCATGAATGGATTAATAATGTGGTAAAAGTACACCATGGAATATTATTTAGGCTTAAAAAAGATGGAGACTTTACCTCTTATGTTTACATGGATGGAGCTGGAATATATTCTTCTCAGTAAAGTATCTCAAGAATGGAAGAAAAAGTATCCAATGTACTCAGATCTACTATGAAACCAATATATGATCACCCACACTTCCATATGAAAGCTATAACCCAACTGCAGCTCAACATGAAGGAGAAAGAGGTGGACGAGAAAGGGGAGGGGGGAGGATGAATGGAGGGAGAGTAATAGGTGGGACCACACCTATGGTGCATTGTACAAGGGTACATGTCAAATCTACGAAGTGTAGACTATAAATGTCTTAATACAATAATTTTTTTAAAGTAGTGTTTCAAAAAAATATGATTAGTTCATCTCACAGCTCAAACACAAATTCCTTTCCTCGAGACAACTATTAGCAGAAATATATATATATATATTTAATCCAGACAATGTGACACATATTTTACATCTAATAAAATCACCGGCTCATTAACCAAGAATCTAACTATTATTCTTCACCGCCCTCCATAGCACCAATGACGGGTAAGATTCCCAAAGCAGGGACAACCTAAGACAGGATATGGAGAGGCTGCATGGTGGATTACATTCATAGTACCC
>CAUYPK010059078.1:0-36773 GCA_963574355.1 Loris lydekkerianus | reverse complement strand
GCGAACAAGTTCGACTACGCGCTCGGAGATCGCTCCTCAGAGGTCCCTCCTCAGAAGCAGCATAACAAAGTCCAAACTTGGCAAAGAGCCACAGTATACAAAATAATGATAAGAGGCAAAGAGCCGAAATTCATTTTGGCCAGGAGCCGCATGCGGCTCTAGCCACGTGTTCGCCACCCCTGCTCCAGACTCATCAGGTCTCATGTAATAAAGACCAAATCCACATTTTGAAAACAACGAAGTATTATACAAATCTCAGTCATATCCATTAGGTGACTTTACTACAGTGGAATTAGAAAAAACAATTCCTATATTGGTTTTGTTTGAATCCTTTCATTGTCAAAAGGAGCCATTTTTAACATCCACTATATAATGTTTTTTTGTTTTTTTTTTTTTTTAAGTTGGACTCACGTGTATTAATCCAGGAAAACAGTTACTGGCAGTGTACACAAATTGAAAAGTGATGATTACAGTATCAATCTCTTGTTTAGATCTTGGCTAAATTAAATTTAAGACTCTGCCATCCTTCTCCTGTGGAGCCACGTTCAGAGCAATGTGGCAACATAAGTGCAGGGCATCTGTCCTAAGAATGGACCACCCTTCCATAACTAGCCCATTAACACTGACTTTCTTGAAAAAAATTAGCCAAGAAAAAAAAATACACATCTACATGGTACTTGAAATTAATTTTTTACTATATCATGTGATTCAAGAACCGAAAAAGGCATGAGAAGGAATTTTTCCAGTCCTTTTGTTATTTGAACATATTGAGAAATAGAACATATTGAGAACATATTGAGAAATAACAATAGCCTTAAAATATGACTTCTTTGGGAAACACAGGAAGAAATAAATAGCCACAAAACCTTAAAGGAGTAGAAGAAAATAATAAATACCATGTTGCCTTGTGATCTAAATAAGTACTAGAATAGGGTGGTGCCTGTGGCTCAAAGGAGTAGGGCGCCGGCCCCATATGCTGGAGGTGGTGGGTTCAAACCCAGGCCCGGCCAAAAACTGCAAAAAACAAAAATAAATAAATAAATAGAAGAAGAAGAAGAAGAACTAGAACAAGTGCATTCATGGTTTGTTCATCTGTTGATTTCTTTATCTTTTCAGGGAGCTTTTGGTTCCTAAAGGGCATGTCTCAGCATATATTTTTTTCATTCCTCTTGAGCGCTCATCTTTCTCAGTTTCTATTAAAAAGTTTCAGGTTTTCAGTTTCAGTTTCTTAAAACCTTTTGTTGATTTACACTTTTTAAGCCTTCTAGATAGCATAATAATGGCGTTTATTTTTGTGCCTTACATCCTCTTCATTTTGTATTCCGTTGTGAGAGCTGCAGCCTCACTTCACAGAGTATACTCTATATTAAAATTACTCCATAATTAGCCAACAACAATGGTCCTACTTACTTAATGGAATTAAAGAAAAACATGACATGTGTGTGACTGTGCACAGACAAACACACACACATTTGTAAAAAGCACAAGGTTTTATGTGAATATGACCCCAAGGTGGGGGGTGGTGGTAACTTAGCAGGTGGAGATGACACGTCACACTGCTGCTACCAAGGCAGTTACATCAACTCTGTTATGGACAGGCTGGAAGAAAACAGGCAACCCAGTGACTTTCTGGGGGAATCTGGAGAGAGCCCTTGACAAAGCACGAGTGAAAGAATTGAAGGCAATGCCTTCAATCAGCCTCGTGTTTGTTCAGCTAGACATCCCTGGCTTTAGGAATGGGTGAAATAAGATCATGTCCGCTTAGAATAGTGGTTCTCAACATTCCTTAATGCCTCAACCCTTTAATACAGTTCCTCATGTTGTGGTGACCCCCAACTATAAAATTATTTTCGTTGCTACTTCATAACTGTAATTTTGCTACTGTTATGAATCGTAACAGGGGTCATGACCCACAGGTTAAGAACTGCTGGCTTAGAATAATCAGAATTTTTAGAATAATTAGTTTGTGAAATTCTTAAACTTTTTTTTTTTTTTCTTGAGATAGAGTCTCACTCTGTTGCCCTAGGTAGAGTGCTATGTCATCATAGCTCACAGCAACCTCAAACTCTTGGGCTCAAGCAATCCTCTTGCCTCAGCCTTCCAAGTAGCTGGGACTACAGATACCCACCGAAACACCTGGCTAGTTTTTCTATTTTTAGTAGAGATGGGGTCTCCAGGTCTCCGGGTTTCGCTCTTGGTCAGGCTGGTCTCAAACTTCTGAGGTCAAGCAATCTACCTGCTTCAGCCTCCCAGAGAAGAAACTTCTTTAAAATAGTTTTATTTCTGAAGACTTAAGCTCAAAATATTTTTAGAGAAAAGTTTATTGTTACTTCTAGTTTTTCATCTTTGTAGATAAGCAGGGCATTACAACAATATAGTATGTGATGACTGAATTTCTGGTGAGTTATTTCAATTCAGTTAAAAGTTATCATCAATTATTTAGTAAATACAAGGGGCCCTGGGGCAAGTGATGGAGAATATACAAAAGTGAACAAACATATTTGTTGTCCTTCCAGAAGTTTATAAATGCAGTATCCATTTCATTAGATATATGAATTCTCAGCATCTCAAAAGACACATATAAATATATCATTACCTTTTAAAACTTCCCACTATTTCATTAATATTTCTGGATTTTTTTGGTTTCATTCTAAATGGTTTGGAAATCATTGCTCCTATTATCACTAATAAAACATCAACCACATGCCTAAGGTTTATATTAATAAATACACAAGATTCAAGACTCCAATTCTAGTCCAGTCTTCAGTGTCCTAATTGTATTGCGAATTCATAACATGCAGAAAGCAAAAAGCAAACATTACGTCTAAGAGCAAAGGTTACCACTGCTGATCCCAGGTCACTTGGTTTCTTACTCGTAGCATAAATTTGGCATTGTTATAAACCTTAATGTTTTCTCCAAATCCCTTGGAACACTGAGAAATGCTTTCCCTCAAAGATCAATCCCTGGGCAATGCTGCATCTATATTTCCTCCTTAAAGTTTCTCAGAGCACATTAGCATAGTAAAGTCTCCTGCAACAAAGAAATCTATTTATCTTTGCACAACCCAGCATTTCCTAGATTTATTTTATCAGTGGATTTCCCATTCTCACCTCTCACACTTAACAGTAATGGACAACCCTCCATTACTACAAAATACAGTAGTATTTTCAGGAAAAAAACTTTGAGAAATGTTATTGCTGACTGACAAGGGGAAAAATTAATTCAGGTGGACATTATATCCTCCCAACGCTTGAAAACCCCAAATATTCTGCCTGAGGATGAGACTGCGGTGTCATACCTAAAACTGTTAAAACGACAATGCCCCTTGACATTCACTTCCTTAAAAATATTTCCAAGATTTAAAAATTGGCCAGCTATGTTGTGGATCTAGCTGAAGAAGATTCTAGCAACATCTCTTTGTCTGTTGTGCCCAACTGTTGAGGATGCTTGCATAATGGAGAAAAACATGAAAATATGAAGCCAGTTGATTGTACAAAAAGCTGTAAGTCAGGTACAGCTTGCTCATTTGTGGGGCCCTCCATATTCCACTGTCAAGATCAACCACTGGTGAGGTTTACCTCAACAAGAAAATTACTGACATACAGTAACTGTCAGTAATTATTTATTATTTATTAGAATAAATAACCACTCACATCATGCATGAGGTGGAGCTACTAGGTAAAGCTGCCGGCATTAAGTAAATTTCAAGTTTTTGCATTAGAAAATCTTCCTTGCCTCAGGTGCTGAGTTTCTGGCCTGGTGGGGCTGCGGACCCCCTGCTAGGACAGCGCTCTTTATTCACACAGGATGGCCAAAATCCTCTGGGTAGGGAACCTACATTAAGGAGAAAGGAAAATGTACGATATTTCTACCAAAATGGTTCTCACTCTTGATTTTCATTTCTGTTTTATTTCACTTCCTCCTTCTTCTGCCCCTAGACTCCACCTGGCATTAGATGGGTTTTAGCATTGAAATCCTGGTAAAATACTTTCAAAAATATTTAGGCCATGTACAATTACGTGAGAAAAATAATAAAACCCAAACAGATCAGTCCCCCATATTCGAAACCAGAAGCCAAGGAAGACAGGTTGTACATACACCAGTAAACCAGGTTCGTGCCAGTTGAGGAAGCAAGGGAATTAGTTTGTTTCCTTTACTCAAAACTGTAAAGGAGTCACATCAGCACTTACTATGTCGCTTAGCTATTTCCACTGCAGTTAGAGCGGATATATTCGGCATTTAATAGATTCTTTCCATCTCTGTCATCCAAAGTACTAGAAGGAAGCCTATGGCGCTGGCTTTTAATGTAGAAAAGCCAAGATAGCGTCCAAGTAATAAAAGCCGAGTAAGCACTTGTCAAGTTGCTAGACAATTAAATGCTATGCTTGCCCCCTATTTTGCCCCATCAAGAAGATGAGTTTAATTTTAGAACATGAGATGTTTCTATTGAAAATCCAAGGAAGACAAGCTGCATTAGATTAAAACACCACATGAGAGCTTAGAAAGCTGTTTTGAGAGACACAGGAGAGGCAGGAGGACAAAGAAAACACACGGAGCCTGAGAATTTCCCCTGCTTCCCTCCAGCCATCTTTGATTGGCCACGACAGGGCCAGGGCCTTCTTATCCCCACAATGACGCTGTAGGAAGAAACTGAGGGATAGCAACTCCCAGGTGCCATCGCTGAGAGGCATCTAGTGGGTACCACAGCTCTGGCTGCAGCACAAAATACCCTTGTGCTGACCCATTCAAGCCTTCCCCTGGAAACACCCTTGGACACTTGGTGTCTAAGGATTGCTTTTCTGCTTCTTGGAAGTAATTATCAAAGCACATTGCAACTAGGACTATAATTTAAAGTTTGAACAATTGATTAATGTACTTATTTACTTAGGCTAAGCTCAGTTCTCTGACCACCGACAGGTCTGAGCGGTGTCCACTAACCATCGTGAGGCAACTCCCAGGCTCATGGCCTCCTTCATGACATATAGTGTCATGTCACATACAGAAAGTGTACCTGGGACTTATTCCTCCTTTCATTACAGAAGAGGTAATTTCTTAAAGCATGACCCTTTCCTCATGGCAGAAAAACAAATAGATAATCTGTGAGTGGAGGATGCCTTTCATAAATCCTGCTCTCAAAGACTGTCTGCAGCCACAGGATCATGAAGCTTACAGGGAGAAGACTTTGGCATGGCAACAAAGTAAAGATTTTGCTTTAACAAATAGCCCCAACCTGTCAAAAAATGGGATTGCTAGTATTTGTAGCAACTTACTGATTCTATTACCAAGCACAGACCTCCATCTGAATAATGTGCAGTTATTTTTCATTCCGGGTAATGGTAAATGTCTAGAAGCAATATCCCCTCTCACTAAGTATCTGATTATGTGAAAATTCCTTTGGGTTTTACCTAGCCATGTGTTAGCATTGCATTAGTTAAGAGACAAAGCTTGACTGCATTTAAGTGGGTCTTCAGCAATTAGGTAAAAAGCAAAAATTAATTTTGAATTTCTATAAATTCAGTGTTTTCTTAAATCGTATACATTTTTCACTTACTACAGACCCATACAGAAACAACACATGCTTTGTGTATTGCTCCTTTCAATGTGTCTGTGAACTAGATTGGAGTTTGAAGTCTTCAGAAGAGTTGGGGGGAGGGGGTATTTTCTATGAAAAAGACGAATAATTCAAGAGATGTCTGCCAGAATAAATTTAAGTTCATTTTGCTTTTGACTTCTACAGGTATGTCATACAAAGTCCTGTTAGTAATCATTCCCTATCCCATCTGAAAAAAACAAAAGTTCCATTCATACAATTCAAGAAATGGTTCACCAAACTGGAACAGAATAGTAATTTTTAAGTTCTCTCTGGAAGCCAATTGTGAACAGCCACCGTTACTTTCCCTTTCACAGTCCTATTCAACACTTCTAATGTTCATGGCAACACCCTTGCTATTGCTTTTTAATTTTCACTGTCAATTAAATTTTTAAAATTCAGTATAAAGTACTGTGTTTGATGTTTTAAATACTTTTGAGGTGGAAGAAAGTTTATTTTGATTTAAAAGCCAAAACAAACACCGAAATAGTTTCATGTGCTTAAGGAGAAAAAGAAATCAGTCATGGAAATAATCTCTAATCCACTGAGAATTTTAATCCTTTAATTAAAATATTTAAATACTTAAATATTAATAAACAAAACAACTACTTGATCATTTAAATGGCTCTTAATTTGCATTTGGCATCATTTCCTTAAATAACAACTAGCAAAATTGGTAGGCAAAGACATTATTATTCTCTTCCACCCTATCCATTGTATTTGTGACATGTGACTAGCAGGCAGGAACAAAAAAATAAGGAAATAAATAAAATAGGTCCAAATAAGCCATGATAGTAGAGTTTATTTATTTTAAGTTTTAGTCTCACTCTTTCATCTAGGCTGGAGTGCAGTGGTGAGATCATAACTCACTGTAGCTTTGGACTCTTAGGCTCAAATGCTCATCCAGCCTCAGCTACTGAGTAGCTGGGACTACATGCATGTGCCACTGCACTGGCTAATTTTTATTATTTACTTATTTATTGCAGTTTTTGGCAGGGGCTGGGTTTGAACCCGCCACCTCCGGCATATGGGGCTGGTGCCCTACTCCTTTGAGCCATAGGCGCTGCCCTAATTTTTTTATTTTTTATTTTTTACAGAGATGGGAATCTCACTATGTTGCCCAGTCTGGCCTCAAGGAATCTTCTACTCTAGGCCTCCCAACATGTTGGGATTACAGGCATGACCCACCATGCCTTGCCCAATTCTTTATATTTATGTTATATTATAAAGTCTTTTTCTATTCATTAGATCATGTAATCTTCACTTTTCTTTAAAGTAAAATTATTAGTCCCTGCCTCACAGTTGAGGAAACCACGGCTAAAAGAAATTAAGTAAACTATGTGTCATTTAAAAAATATAGAAACAGGGGCAGTGCTTGTGGCTCAAAAGGGTAGGGTGCCACCCCATATGCCGAAGGTGGTGGGTTCAAACCTAGCCCTGGCCAAAAACTGCAAAAAAAAAAAAAAAAAAAAAAAAACAGAAACAATTATTTATTACCTCAGTTATATTACTAAGAACCATTGTTCTTAAAAGAAAATGTAAAGAGGCCAATGTCTCTAGAAAACCTACATGTTTTTAAAACAGATAATTCAATTAAACATTCAGGGATAATTGGTAAATTATAGTAAATAGGCAGCTTCTAGTTAAATCTTCTGTTGGGATGAGACTTTATTTTGTTTCATTGGCCAATCTATGCATTTGGATTTTAGGGACCACTTCTCAGTTAAAGTTAAATGAAATAAACAAAATTTATTTTTCAAGAAATTAGGATACTGGTTTTGTTTAAGCAGAAAATTTGTTTCTTATTATACAAGATGAATATTATATCCCTGAAAAGTATGGTATTATGGAAAGCCAGTGTAGATTACTTGACATTCAGAAAGTATATAAAATTTAGCTTCTTAAGTGATATAGAAAAATGTAAATAAAAATATAGCATACTTTCAGCTCTACTATTCTTAATGTTAACATAAAAAATCTACAAGCTGAAGTCTGGAGAGAATAAAACAGAATTACAATACAGATAATGAATAAAGACTATATATTGATAAAACCAATATTATTAAACTTTAATTTTATATTTTGGTTTCATATTTATATAATAGATTTTTATATAATCTGCTCAAAACCCAAAGATTTTGGCCATTTTTGTCTCAGTAATTTGCTTATTGTAGCAAGTGCTTCTGTTTACAATTTTTTTCCTGAGTGTATGTACCACGATTTACTTGTCTGATTGTTTTTCTTACATATGAATTTATTCGAATTTAACTGTGCTTAAAGGAAGAGATTTATGTATTATTTCATGTTGAGAAAAAAAAACTAAAGGGAAAATGTGACTCGAAATCCTTAAACCTGACTTTCACAGGACTAAAGAATACCTAAAGAAACCATCTCACCCACGCCATTCTCTGCCTATCATTGAGAGCCACATCTTCCCATATTCTTTAGAAGCATTTCATTTGTGATCTTCACCTGAACTTAGTTCATAATATTTGAATTTTCTGGTCAATAAATTGCCTTTAACAAACATGAAAAATGCTCATTGTCCCTAATCATCAGAGAAATGCAAATCAAAACCACCCTGAGATATCACCTAACCCCAGTGAGAATGGCCCACATCACAAAGTCTCAAAGCTGCAGATGCTGGCGTGGATGTGGAGAGAAGGGAACACTTTTACACTGCTGGTGGGAATGCAAACTAATACAACCTTTTTGGAAGGAAGTATGGAGAATCCTCAAAGAATTCAAATTAGACTTCCTATTTGATCTGCAATCCAATTACTAGCCATCTACCCAGAAGAAAAACAACCATTTTATCATAAGGACATTTGCACTAGACTGTTTATCACAGCTCAATTTATAATTGCCAAAATTATATGCCAACTTAAATGCCCACCAACCCAGGAATGGATTAACAAGCTATAGTATATGTATACCATGGAATACTATTCAGCTATTAAAAGAGATGGAGACTTTACATCTTTTGTATTAACCTGGATGGGGGTGGAACATACTCTTCATAGTAAAGTATCACAAGAATGGAGAAGCAAGTATCCAATTAGTACTCAATTCTAATACGAAGGCAGTAGATGAGCTGATACAAGGTGGGGGAAAGGGGAATGAGGGAGTGCGGAGAGGTGAGGAGGGAGGGGGATGGGGGTCACAGTGCATGGCACACCTCTTGAGGGTGGGACACAATTATAAGACAGAATTTACCTAACAAATGCAATCAGTGTAATCTAATTCTTTGTAACCTCAAAGAATCCCAAATAATAACAATAAATACATAAATTGCCTTTTGATAAAAGTAGGCAATTCTACTTGTCTGCTTCTTTTGTTATTTGGGATTGTGTTATTTGGGATTCAGACAGTCACTTTCTGCTTTACTTATATTCCTTCTGGTTCATAATGAATAGATAAATGAATAGATAAAGATAGATAGGATAAATAAATTTCTAAGATAATTTAGAAAAATGTGACACATTCTTAAAGGAGAGGTACACTAAGTAACCAGATCTCACACAATGAGTTAAGAACAGATGACTTTTGAAAATGACCTACAAGAACTCTGCCCTGTTTATTTTCCAAGACAATTTACAGTAAGACTGTGGCTGTGTGTTATCCTCAAGAAATAAATTCTGGCAAGCAACTGAATTGGCCTGATAGCTGAGGGGTTAACCCTTTCATTACTAGTGGTTAGGGGTTTTGTTGAATAAAGTTCTTTCTAAATCACACGATCACACTTCTCTGCTCTTTTAAACGGAATACGGTGACCACAGCTTAATGTTTTTCTGATGGCTTTGGGTGGGGATAATGAGCTTTTGTTTTTGCAACCCAAGAGAAGGGAAATTACTTTGATGAAACAAAAAAAGAATTAGATTTGAATTTAGTAGCCCTAGATGACTTTTCTTACTATGATACTTTTTAGATGAATAATTTTGGATTTATGTCTATGTTGTAGCCTCTTTGGCTAAAAATTAGGGCCAATAACATCTCAATGGGCTGCTGTGTGAACACATGAAATGATTTGTGTAAAACCAGCCCTTATTACACATTTATGATATGCACATTCAGTGTGGTTATTGTTGTTTCCATTTTGACCTTACCCCTAGGTGAAGAGTGGAGGTTGGTCCTGGCACCTGGAGATGGAGTAGGACTCATGCAAATGCAGGGCCTCTGGGTGTTGGCACTCCGCTGGCCCCACAGCCTTAGTGAACCTGCACCACACTGAGGCAGCCAGCTCTGAGTCTCTTCTATTCTCTTCTCATCTTCACTGCTGTCGCCAGCCTTCTACTTGCTCCTGTCAGTCAAGATATCATCCATTATTTCTCCATCACTAACCCCATGACATCTGAGATAACACTGTG
Source organism: Loris lydekkerianus (assembly GCA_963574355.1). NCBI lineage: Eukaryota > Metazoa > Chordata > Mammalia > Primates > Lorisidae > Loris > Loris lydekkerianus. Next base: position 26,815 of record CAUYPK010059078.1, on the reverse strand, counting down.
TGCTTTGGGTGTGAGAGATGAGTGGCTGTCTCTGTATTTCAAGACTGTAAGGGAGTGCATGTTGAGAGCTCACTCAAAGTTTGTCAATCCTTTAATATCCAAAGCAGATGACCTCACAGACACCCGAGCAATTTTTTCTTAGAGCCTCTCTGAAATGCCAACATCAAGTGGAATTCCAAGCCTGCTTGGTTTAAAAGTCCATGTCTAAAGGTATGATAATATTCAAAGCTCTGTGCAGTGTCTCTGTGACAGATCAACATGTTCATGGAGTCCCTGTCGTTGCAGGGACATGAATAGCACTTTTGTCAGTGCCCCAGCTCAGGGGAGAGATAGTGGGAACAAGAAATGTATGTTCTTAGTCAATAACTATCCATTTGTGGAGGAGAACCTGGAAAGGAGGTGCAAGGCCTGGATCCTTTCTCTAGGAAATACATAAGGGTAGAGATTCCATTCGGGGGAATCACGTGTGGCCTCCTGTGAGGAACCCCAATACACACATTAGACCAGTCACTTATTATCCTCATGGAAATCTTGAATTCTGAAACATTCTTTCATGGAAAAATAAAAGATGAAAGAATTAGCTAAGAAAAGTCTTTGTGTATCCACATATATTTATAAGGACCATGAAAATTACAGCTGTGAATATTCTGGGGTTATGAACTTTTCAATCACCAAGTTATTCTACACGAGACCCCAAGTGTTAGAATACAGAAGAACATACAGTCTCTCCTTATTTTTCTTATATCTTATAGAACTTGATTCCTAGGCAGTCAGGTGCTGGCAAACATCCTACAAGAATTAACTACCAGAAGTTAGATTCTATTAAAAATCAAGATTTTCAGAAAACGTGTAGAATTTTTGTTGTAGTCATATTCATTTTTTTAACGCTCTGTGTGAATCTGAAATGCCAAAACCACCCTTCCCAAAGTTAATATGCCCAAATTAATGGCATTCCATAAATCTTTTATTCTTTCAAGAAACAAACTGTCCTGAATTCTGGGGATAGGAATGAAAATATTTGCTCTTGAAGAGCAGACCTTCCAGAAGTAGGAAAGAATTATCACAACCCTAAGTGATAAGAGCTGTGGAAAAAATAAATCAGGGGAGAGGGAGAGGAGGTGCAGGGGTGGGGGTAATGGTCTCACATGATGTTAGTGTCAGGGGAGGCCTTATGGAGAAGGTGACAGATGGCCTGGAGGAAGTGGGGAGGAAATGCTAACGACATTAGGGGAGGGCACTCGGGACAGTGGGAACAGCAAGTGGAACAGCCCAGACACGGGGCCAGTGGATGAGTTCCAGGGGGCGACAAGCAGCCCAGTGTGGCTAAAGCTGGGGGAGTAGAGAGTGAGCAGTGGGTGACGGGGGCAGAAAGGGGATGGGCCACATGGCACAGACTGTAAGGGCTTCCACTCCGGATAAGGTGGGCAGTGTGGGCTCCATGAGTAGGAGGAGAGGGCTTAAGCCAGTGTTCCATGAGTTCCCAGACTTCCCTAGTTAGAACTGAGGGCAGAGAACAAAGGTGGCAGCAGAAGACCAGCGGGAGTTAAGCAGTGACTGCCTGGAAAACAGGGCAACTCCACAGAGAGGGAGGTGACAGAGTTGGGGACACAGAGGAGGTCAGATGCTAAGTGGAGTACTAGCTGACATGGACAGATAATTTACCAGTTAGTTCTGGATGGTCGCTCTGCTAAGCGTTTCACATGAATTAACGGATTTCATTCTCACAAGGACTCTGTGGGCTAGGGGCTGTCCCCACAAACTGCCACATCCATGCATACAAGAGAATAAAAATTAGACTATTTTTACAGAGACAGAAACTTATGAGGCCAAAACGAGAACAAACCCTTTTAGAATAAAAGATACAGAGCCGTGGTTTTGAAATTTAGCTGACAAGTGCTACAACTATGAACTTGAAAGTTCTAGGTCTTAAAAAATGAAACAAAGTTTCTCTGATTTAACATCCGTTTGTTACTTTGCCATACTTAATGCAGCACATATAGTGAGAATGTAATTTTATCAATGAGAAGAGACAGAAATAATTGCAAGTTTCTAATTGTGACATTTTGGGGGCTCTGAAGGTGAGTTCCAAGTAGTAACACCTCTCCAGCAGAGGAGCTCCTCTCTGCTTGTTAAACTGGGGTAACAATTGGTGTTGGTATTTTAATCTTTTGGAAATATGTAGCAGCTGGTTTGCAAGACCTCCTATAGCTGAGAGAGCTATTTTGAATATTTTTTTCAAATAAGCAATATAAAGACCTTTGTAAAATATTCTGTGAAGTTTACTTTTTAATATTGAAATCACTAATTTTATTGACTAAACTTTCATTTGGAATTATAATGAAATAATCTTATTAAATGATATCACAGGCTATCATTGAACAGTAGCTTAATTTATAGCCATAATTAGGGTTTTTAAAAAATTTCATTACAATACAAATCATATAGTGCTTCTTCAAAATCCATTCATTTGTTGCTTTACTTACTAAATGTGCATTTATCAGAGTCTAATAGAGTTTTTTAAATAGAGGAATGGCAAAGCTTCATATTAATAGACACCAGTCTCATGGCAAGTCTCGACCTTATGTTTCAAATTTATTTTAACCCAAATCATTTTAATCCTTTCCTTTCTTATGTGTTATCAAATTACCAACTGAATGAGGAATCCACAAAGGCATAGTCCTTCCTTTTAGTTTACCAACAGAAAGCCAAGGACTTCACACTCTTTGAACAATTTGTCTTTGTATTTTCTATTCAAAATATCAGTAACAGGTTGGGAACGGTTCAGACATTTCTAAATGCCCTTTCACTGTGCAAGTCCATTTAGATTTTCTTCAGAGCATGACAACCTATCTCTTGTTTGTCCACCACAAACAAATCTTATTTGATTTATACATTTTGTACCAAAACTAATACTTTCATAGAAGAAATGGCCTCTAAGGTTGACAGAGGAGCACAGACATTTTATCAGGTTATATATGGCTGATAACCAAATACTAGGGGCACAAGAGAACATCATGTTGACACCGAGGACTACAGGGCCTTATAGGAACAAAGTTAGAAATAGCTAGGACTACAGGCTACCACTACCGCTGGGGCTAATTTAGTAGAGACAGGGTCTCACTGTTGATGAGTCTCGTTTTCAACTCCTGACCTCAATTAATTATCATTATTAGAGGGGTCCTATAAAAGATGAACTGGTATTCCAACCTGTAGACTCTTACTCAAAAAAAAAAAAACCAAAAATACTCTTAGCCAGACATTAAAATATTCATGAACGAATGTGCATTTCCTCATTTTAGGTTAAAATGAAATATTTCAGTTCACATTTAATTTGTTTTATGATTCCTCACTTTAAATTGACTTAAAATTAATTAGCCATCTCTTGGCCAAGTGCACATCTAGGTAAACACATGTTCAAAGGAACATGGTCATTTGCTGTGCAGTACTGAGACCTTCCTAACCACCAGGCAGTAGAGAATTTTATTTTACGTTTTTAGTTGCAAGGCTATTCGTGCTCAGCCCCCATTACTCAACCAATATGTGGAATTGAGTCACACAGGGAGTTTGAATAATGGTAAAACTTATAGTTTGTACTAATTTACCTAGGATAGATATATTTTACCTATATTAGAAGCTATTTTAAACAATTCTACTTTATCATGTCATCAGATTAATAGCCATTGCCCCATTTCCTCTGTAAAACATATTGGTGGTTTCCCACACCTAATAAGGGAGGGCACTTCTCCCCCTGTACTTAGCTTGCACACCTGCTAAGAGCTGGCTGACTTTATTCCTGAATTTATCCCTGTTATACTTACTATCAATATTGCATAAAATAAATTATATGTAAGTTGAGAAATATAAAGGTAAAAAGGACTAACTGCTGGGCACCACCTGTGGCTCAAAGGAGTAGGGCGCTGGCCCCATATTCTGGAGGTGGCGGGTTCAAACCCAGCCCTGGCCAAAAACTGAAAAGAAAAAACAAAACAAACAAACAAAAAAAACCAAAAGGACTAACTGCTAGTTTTATGAAAACAATGCAAGTGATATGGAAAGATAATAGCATGAAAAGGAAGTTGCTTAATTGTGCTTTTGAATCAGGTGTAAGATGACTGTAAGAAAACAGGAAAATCTGAGATTTTCTAAACTAAAATGTAATAGTGTTTCAAAATTGATAATCATTAGCGGTCATTATTGGTTGGGTCCTACAAGAAAGATGAAATGGTATTTTTAACCAGTAGATTCCTACTCAGAAAAAAAAAATTTCTTGACCTGACATTAAAATATTCATGAATGAATGTGCATTTACTCGTATTAGGTTAAAATGAAATGTTTCAGTTCATATTTAATTCATTGTATAATTACCCACTTATACCTGACTTTTAAAATTAATTAACCAACTATTGGCCAAGTGTACATTCACTTAGGGAATTCTTTCCATACTTTATTCATGCAGGTTTTATTGTATTTCTTCCCTGGTTTTGTTGGACAACTACTTTGAAGTCTTCGTGTAGGAATAGTGAGCTGATTTTGGATGGTCACTGGAGGAGGAAAATATGTGTGGTTTCTTATTTGCACCCACTATAATGGAATGATAGAAACAGTTCTTAAGATAACGGTTTCCAAATGGCTCCAAATGAGCCATTCCCTGATTTTTAAACTTGGGTACTATTCTCCAATGTTAACTTGTGGACTGACAGGATATTGCAAAAATGATACTGTACAGTTACTGGGCCTCTGCGTCAAGAAGTCTTGGTCCTTTTCCTTTTGCTGTCTTGCTGCCCTGGGAAGATAAGAGCTGCTCTGAAGAAAGAGAGGCCAGCTGGCAGCCATTCCCATCAGCCATCCCAGATGAGGTCAGGGCCAAACATATGAGCAAGTTCATCTCGCATGTCCCAGACTCAGCCATGACACCAGCTGGCTGCAAACACATGTGTTTGCCGAACTGACACCACATGGAACAATATAAGCTGCCCGGCTGAGCCTGAACTGATTGCAGAATTTTGGGCAAATAAATGATTTTTGTTATTTTATTTACTTATTCTTTTGGTTAGGCATATTCCTAGGTGTTTCATTTTCTTTGAAACTATCATGTCCTTAATTAGCTTCTCATCTTGGCTGGTATTGGCGTATACAAAGGAACAGAGGCATTCTTGCAAAAACAAACAGCAAGCAGGTCAACTCTTCTGCAGCCAATCCTGCCCTCTCTCCCCAAATCTCCTTTTCACCCTTCACGTAGATTCAGAGCAGCTCAGCAGGTGCGCCGTGTCAGGAGGCAGTCAAGCCTTGGGATATGCTCACTTCCCACCAAGTCACTTCTGGTCCGTAGACGCTTCCCTCTCAAGGACCTTACCTTCCTAGGACCTGGGTGGGGCCTTCTTCTCCATGGATACTCCTCCAATTAAGGACCTCCATGTCCTCATTTTCTTTCCATCTCCCTGGTTTTAAAAAATACCACCAATCGTAAAATGCAACATTATTTTATGTTTTCACTCACTGAGGTGTGATGTTACCAACTGAACTACGCTACAACATATCTGTGTCACATTTTTGAAAATTATATCTTTTTTTAATATTTTTATTTTTTATTAAATCGTAACTGTGTACATTGATATATCATGGGGCATCATACACTAGTTTCATAGACCGGTTGACACTTTTACACCACACTGGTTAACATAGCCTTCCTGGCAATTTCTCAGTCATTGTGTTAAGACATTTACATTTCACATTTACTAAGTTTCACATGTACCCTTGTAAGATGCACCACAAGTGTATTCTCACCAATCCCCCTCCCTTTAGCCAGCTCCCCCTCTCTCCCCTTCCTTTCCTCCTTCCCCCTATTCTTAGGTTGTAACTGGGTTATAGCATTAATGTTAAAGCCCTAAATTAGTTTCATAGTAGGGCTGAGTAAGTTGGATACTTTTCTTCCATTCTTGAGATACTTTACTAAGAAGAATATGTTCCAGCTCCATCCATGTAAACATAAAGGAGGTAAAGTCTCCATCTTTCTTTAAGGCTGCATAATATTCTATGGTGTGTATATACCACAATTTATTAATCCATTCATAGATCGATGGGCACTTGGATTTTTTCCATGACTTAGCAATTGTGAATAGGGCTGCAATAAACATTCCGGTACAAATATCTTTGTTATGATATAATTTTTGGTCTTCTGGGTATATGCACAGTAGAGGAATTACAGGATTGAATGGCAGGTCTATTTTTAGAACTTTAAGTGTTCTCCATATATCTTTCCAAAAGGAATGTATTAATTTACATTCCCACCAGCAGTTGCAAAAGTGTTCCCTTTTCTCCACATCCTTGCCAACATCTCTGGTCTTGGGATTTTGTAATATAGGCCAGTCTCATGTGTAATAAGGTTTTTAAGTCTCCTGTGCCAATTTGTAATATTTTTTCTTACCCCTCTTTCAGGCTGCAGAAGTGGCACATCCTTGGTATGTGTTGTAAAGCAACTTTAACGTGAAACTCCTGTCTACTGTTAAGAATTTCACACACCACTAAATGTGAAGCTAAGCCACATTTAACAATTTAGCTAATACAATTTGAAAATACAATTGTATTTATAATTTTAATAATCTCTAATTCTAGTGAGTATGATTTAAAACATGATTGAAAAGAACTCTTACAATGCATTTTGTAATATGCTTTATTTAAATTAAATAGAATAAATGTCCAATTTATCTACAGAAAGTGATTAAATTTGTAAACAGTATCTACACTTGTTCGATATCCTTAAATATGACATTTGGCATTGTAATGACTGAAAATACTATGTCTTAAAGAAAAAAAACTTACAAAGCAAATGTTGGCCCATTATCTTCACTTAGTTAATAAAGTCCAAACAGGTTTAATCGTGGATCTGTTTGATTCTTTCATATCATAAATGACGTAAATATCATTGGCACAGTGAAACTGGACCACCATCAAACAACTTTATGAAACAACATTGTGGATTTTAAATGTAGAAGCTCTGTGTCTTTGGCACTGATCATTTTTTGGGGTGGAGTTCTGAAAACCATCTTTTAAAATTAAAATATTGTAAGAACCATTGTTGATCATTAAACTATTTTGTTTGAATTTTTCTCTTCTCTATTTATCACTGTGTAATTTGAAAGCAGCCCTATTGAGCCCTGAAATTACCAGGGTAATAAATGCAATTGAAAATATGAAGCGATGCATGATTAATTCTCAAAATCAAACAATGTGTGATTAGTCCTAAAAATGCATAATGGCTAATGAGTAAATAGACTCTTATTGTTCCTTAGGTAGGCCCAGTAGTCTCACTGACATGGAAATTGATCACATTCTCTGTTTTAAAGAGAATAGGTAAGAAGAAACTTCTGTACAGGATATCAAATCTAGATTTCAAGCCTTGATATCATGTAGGCAGCCTGTGACTTTAATCTCATAAATTATGTTATTTAGTCCTACAGGAACCAGGGGGCAATTATGCATAATTTTCATTAAAAATGTTTAATATCTAAGAGAGATTCATATGAACTTGAATTAGTTCAAATATAGTCTTCATTTTCAAAGCATGGAAAATGTATTATTAACAAAACAATGTTGTTATGATCCATTAAAATGATTATCTTAGATGAAATCAGAATATTTTTATGGAGTACCTAGAACTATATTCATTCTATATTCAAGGAGTCTAGAAACAACTGTATTTTTATATAAGCTGGAGTGCATATTTTTGTAATTAGCTCATTTTCTTATAAATATCCAATTCCTTTGTTTTAAGAAGTATTTCCAAAAGGATTGAATGTGTTTATCACAATGAACACTAGATGTGTTTGATAATGTCTTTGAGAGTTAGTACCAGAAAATATTTCATGTCCTTGGTGTGTTTAAGGGCTGTTAAAACAGAGATGGAAAATAACAAGGAGAGCATTTAAAAGTATTTTGGTTGTGGCTTGGCATCTGTAGCTCAGTGAGTAGGGCACTGGCCACATACACCAAAGCTGTCAGTTTTGAGCCTAGCCTGGGCCTACTAAATAGCAATGACAATTGCAACCAAAAAATAGCCGGGCATTGTGGCAGGTGCCTATTGTCTCAGCTACTCAAGTGACTGAGGCAAGAGAATTGTTTGAGCCCAAGAGTTTGAGGTTGCTGTGAACTGTGACGTCACAGCACTCTACCAAGGACAGCATAGTGAGGCTCTGTCACAAAACAAACAAAAAGACCTTTATGATGATCTACTTCCATGTAATGCATAGTAAATATATTTTCTCCTCTTATGATTTTATTAGCATTTTATTTTCTCTAGTTTATTGTAAGAATACAGTATGTAATATACACACAGTATGACATACAATATATGTTAATTGACTATTTATGTTATTGGTAGCCTAACGATCAACAGTACACTATTAGTTGTTAGGTTTTGGGAGAGGCAAAAGTTATACATGGATTTTCCACTGTATAAGAGCAGAGGGTGTTGGTGCCTCTAACTCCCTTGTGATTCAAGAGTCAACTGTATGTAAAAATCATGTGGATAAAAACTCTTAAAAGTGATTAAAGATATATGAATTTAATCATGAAGGCAGAATGTTATGAATTTTGATCAAGGATTAAAACTTGGTGGGAAAATTATATATAGTACTTTTTAAGCAGAGGACCTTAAGATGGGTGGTATGAAATTTTAATTTGCAGATAATCCTAAGTCAAATTAAAAGCTCCTTGATAACCATACTAACACCCCAAATACATATGTTTGAATATAGAGCATGCTATTTCTCAAGCTCTGATACACAGAGTACCTTAAAATCACCAGAGATGCCTTTTAAACTTCAGTTTGGTTGGGCCCATCCCGGCTCTAATGAATCAGAATCAGGGACTCAAGTCCAGGTAACTGCACTTGGAATGGCTGCCCTGTGTAAATCTGATGTAAAGTTTAATTACTAATGTAGAAGCTTAGTGACAGATTACCAAAAAGAGGAATATGAAGGTAGTAGGAAGACAAAGGTTATCTACTTGATGTAGAATAATTTTAGTTACATTGTTAAGGGAAAATATAATTATGACATTTTAAAATCCTTTTAGGCCATATATGCTTTAATACCTTCCTCTGATTAAATAAGCTTTAATATTGTCATGAATGATAATATGAAATTATATCCAAATAAATTCCATTTCTTTAGGGTGTGTAAAATATTATATGCATTATTTTTTGACAAAAAAAGCAAATACATCTTACAGAACAAAAATGCGTCTATATACAATTGAAGAGAATTAAACTTTCTATGAGTGAAAAATAAATTCTCAGATAAGTTAGGTCATTTAAATGTATATGTTCTATTATATCTTCAATTTTAATGATTTTTTTTGTTATTTTCTGATAAATTTATATATTAAAAATAAAAATATTCTTTAATATAGATCTGATATATTAACATTTTTGTTTTAGAAAAGTTAACTTCTATTACTGAGGGGAAAAAAATGGGAAAATGCTGCCTGGTGAAACTAATTTTGTCAAATGCCAAATTCCTAGCTCTTTTAGAGAAAGTTCTTCTTAACATGGTATTATCCTCTCCTAAGAAATAGTGATGTCATTTTTCAATACAGTGTACTTAGAAATATTGAAAATTATCTGCAATAATCAGCCCAGACATAAAAACTATGCAAATGTGTTTTACTCTGAGCTCACAGCAGTGAATTGTATTAAGATCCTTCCAGCATTGATCTTTGAGTCTGCAGCATATTTCCTTCTTGTTATACTAGTTCTTCTACCAAAGGATATTTATAGACTTCATGTAATCTTTAGTTTTTTAATTTGAAAGGTAAACAATGTTTAACAATAGTTTCTTGGATAACTTAAATGTTAGGAAAAAATTCTTAGACTTTTTGAGAATTTAAGATAAGAAAATTATATGGACTCACTTTTCATCTATTATTATTATATGTTATATTTTGTTATATTATTTTACTCATAGTTTGTATTTATCATTTATTATTCATTCTTATTTTATTTATCTTAGTTCTCAAAAAATGTAGAAGTTGTATTGCAAATTTGAAAGTGTGTCTTATTCAAATCCTCTTCCCATTCCCAGGGGTAATAATTGTGACTTGTTTAATGAGTTTTTTCTAAACTTTTTCTTTGTATATACAAATATATAAACAAAAACGTGTATATATAGTTTAACCAAAAAACTGGATCCAATGAAACCTTTCTTTATAACATGGACTGTAGTATCTGTCTTATTGCTTGCATGGCTATATTGTGTTTCACCTCTCTTTTGAAGTTGTATATACTGCTGCTTATGCAATGGTTTTATGAAGGATATATTCCTATAAATGGAATTGCTAGTATAAAATAGAGCCTATGCTTAATTCCCAAATTTAAGCCAAAATGTCTAGTGTTTTTACTAAGTATAATGTTTATAATCAGTTTCTGATTGATTCGGATTCCTGTTTACAAAATTCTATTCCCTCTAGATTATTAAGGGTTTTTCACAAATAATGCATGATAAATTTTACAAATATAGATTTATTATCTTTTGAGTTGATTTTGTATGTTTCTCCTCTAAACTATTATTATAGTCATTTATTAATATATGAGAACAGCATATTACTTGAGTAATTTGAATACTCCTTGCATCCTGAAACAAACCCAACTTAGTCATGCTGTGCTTTTATTACAATAAACTGCTATATTTGATTTACTAGTATTATAATAAATTTATTTACATTCATATCAACAAATTAGATCAAATTGTAGATATATTTTTTAGATAGTATTCTTTTAACTGATTTTACTGTTAGTGGCCTCATTATATGAGTTTAGATTATATTCATCCTTTTATTGCCTGGAGGAGTTTAAATTACACAGAAACGGTTTCTTGGATATTAGATGTTATATCTGTGATTGGCAAAATAGTGACAATTCCCCTCCTCCCCAAAGATATCCACATTCTAAACTCTAGAACCTATAAATATGTTGCTTTACATGGCAAAGAGATGTTGCAGATGTGATTAAGAACAATGACATTGTGATGGGAACATTATCCTGGATTATCTGGTGGGGGGAATCATGGAACAACCTAATCAAAAGGAGTTAGAAGTGGAAAAATAACAGAAGAGTAGTGAGTCAAAAGATGTGACTCAAGAAGAACCTGACCCATGAGTGCTAGCTGTGTAGATATAGGAAAGGGGACAGTAAATCAAGGAATGTGGTGATCTTGGGGAGCTGGGGGTGACCTGTTGGGGACCTTGGTCCAACAACTGCAAAGAACTGAATTCTACCAAGAACCTGAATAAGAAGGAAGAAGATTCTTTTCCTAGAGACTCCAGGAAGGAGTAGAAATCTACTGACTCTTAGAATTTAGCCCATTGAGAGTACCATGCTGGACTACTGAACTGTAAAACTGTAAGATACTAAATTTGTGCTATTTTAAAGCATTAAATGTGTGGTAATAATTTGTTGTAGATCAATAGAGACATAATATAATTTCCTTAACATTTTTACTTTGTCAATGCTTATTAGTCTGAATTTCACTATTTTTTAGTAGGAAAAATGAGGATATTTATTATATATGCATAAAATTCATAATGAGCTAAATTATAAAATAAGTAGTATAAAGTTTTAGATGGAGTCGTATATATATAATATTAAAATGAGGTTATAAATAAATGATATAGAAAATACAAAATTAGATATAGTCAAATATTTATTTAATTTGTACTACATAATAAGTGTTAAAAGTTCATTTGTTAGTTTTCTTTTTTTTTTTTTTTTTTTTTAGATAGAGTCTTGCTTAGTCACCATCAGTAGAGTGTCATGGTGTCATAGCTCATAGCAACCTCAAACTCTTGGGCTTAAACAATTCTCTTGCCTCAGCCTCCTAAGTAGCTGATACTACAGGTGCCCAACACAACACCTGGCTATTTTTAGAGGCGGGGTCTTGCCCTGGCTCAGGCTGGTCTCAAACCTAGAGTTCAGGCAGTTCGCCTGCCTTGGCCTCCCAGAGTGCTGGGATTACAGGCGCGAGCCACCACGTGTGGCTCCATTTGTTAGTTTTCTTTATCAAACTGACTCCATTTTTGATATGCTATTTCAAAATATTTTTGTTTAATGACCATCAGTTATAAAATTTCAAAACTAATAACATTTTTATATTTCTCTAGAAAATTGTATTTAACTTTTATCCAGTAACCAAATCATCTATGAAAGTCTTTAGAAAATTCAAAATCAGTATTGTACAGGTTACTAGTGGGTTAAGAAATTGCAGTATATGTATACCATGGAATACTATGCAGCTAGCAAAAACTACCAAAGTTTTTTCCATAAGGAGTTTTCAACAATTTGTTTTGAGTCATACAGTTCCAGTCCCTATACTCAAAAAGCATAGTCTTTCCTTTTCAGGTTTTCAGAGGATCCTGGCCTATTTTAGAATGACCCTGGTTCGTTATGGAACCCCCCCTTTTTTTTTAAAGAATGAACTAATTCACTGTTGAATATGTGCATACAATGCCTGTTCCTTTTAACACACTGATGTATTTTTTATGCATTTCACTTTCTTTGCTGATAGAAAGAGGCAGGTTATTTTTCTGGATTTTTTTGGAGACCAGGTGGTCATACAACTTTCCCACAATATGGCACTGCAGCCATTGTCCCCTGGTCTCTTTATTCCATCCTTTCTTCTCCAAGATAGCAGATGGTCTTCCTCTCTCTGGGTTTTCAGGTATGTTATTTTAATTGGTTAACAAATGGCTTTTCCTCCTTGTAACATCCTCACTTCTGTCTATAACTTAGTCTCAAACTGGTAATACTTTTTGTTATATATAAATATGAGTAGCCTAAAAATATTGACTAGGGCATTTTTATTTAAATCACTTATCTTTGGATAATTTGAGTCCAGTTCTATGTGGGTCCTGGTCTGTAGAGCAGGGTAAATAAGTTAGTTCATCTAAGATTTTTAGATAATTTTTTAAAGATTAATTAAGAGTGTAATATGGAGGTAGTAAAACTGATAATTTCCTTATCAAAGGTTTATGACAAGTATTTGCATAGCGGTTTCTTTTACAACTGTGATTATGAGCTACTTGTCTTTATAATTCTTTCACCTCAGATTAATAGGTTGTAAATCATTCATAATAATCTGTCGTGTATAAATTTAAAAAAGGAATTGAAAAACATTATGGAGTTCAACTACAAATATATTTGAAGTTCACAGTCATATTTTTTGATAGTGATGAAATATATTAAAATATTTGCAAAAATATTATTCTATAATCAAAGACAAACATGAAAAGACAAGAGGTACTGAATGAGGAGCAATGCTATGCTAACTTTTGGTGCCCCCAATGGGAAATTTTAGATTGCCAGAGTCATCCTGACAATGGAGACCTTGGTGAGGGAGGGGGAGAAATCTTCAAAACAAAGAAAGATAAAATTTTGAGACATGGAATTAGAAAAGAACTGACTTCATTGAGAAGCTGTGGAAAGACAGCTATAAAAATGTATCCATTATAGTACCAATACTGAACTAAGTACTTGTAAAAGGTAATCAATAGAATGTACCAACTCTATGACATATGTTCTACTAGTTTCCATGGTTGCAGAGATTTTGTAGTTTGAATAACTGGCCTGGAGTGGAACAGCCAATTGGAAATGGTTTGGTTGACTCTAGCATATAATTTTTTAGCAGCTTCTATTATAGTCTTTTGTGGCAATCATATTGTCACCTTTTTAGCCAATAAGAATGATAATTTAAACATACAGGTTTTTCCTTTACTGAGTATTTAAGAATGAACATATCACTTCTTGATATGATGGAAGAAAACATGTCATATGCTTCTAATATTTTAATAACTGTGTGATATTAAACATCTTTATTATTCTGTGGAATGGTTGACCACTTCAATAGAAAAAATTAATGGGTTAGATCTGCTTTCAGTGCATTATGAATTTTGCAGTACTTAAAAGCAGACTTGATCTAAGATGGCCCAATTTCAGGAATAAAGTAAATACATTCAGAATGTATGTGGGAAAGAATAATACATTTTTCTTTTCTTTTTTAAATTTAATTTTTATTAAATCATAGCTATATACATTTATGGAGTCTAATGTGATGATTTGATATACAATATGGAATGCTTAAATCAAACTGATTAATATAACATCTTATTTACTTGTTTTTATGGTAAGACATTTATAATATACTCTTAGTTGTTTTGATATGTACCCTTGCATTGTGCACATTAGGTGAGATCCCACCAAATACCCTCCCTCCCCCTGGCTGTCCTCCCTCCACTCCCTTTTTCCTCCTCTCCCCTTCTTTCTGAACTATATTTGCGTTTTATCATTTGTATGAATGTGTAAGTGATTGTATATTGGTTTTGTAATAGTATTGAGTACCTTAGATACTTTTTTCCCGTTCTTGAGGTACTTTACTAAGAAGAATATGTTCCAGCTCCATTCAGGTAAACATGAAAGATGTAAAAGCTCCATCTTTTTTATGGCTGCATAGTATTCCATAGTATGGAATTTGTTAACCCACTAGCAACCTGTATAAGACTGAACCTCACCTTTTGCCACTCTCAAAAATTGATTTTCACTGGACAAAAGTTTTAAATTTGAGACGTGAAATCATAAAAATACTAGAAGGGAGTATAGGAAAAATGCTTGAAATTATTGGCCTGCAAAAAATATTTTATGAAGAGAAACTCCTCTGGCAATTTAACCCTAAAAGTATATTCCTGGAATCTGATCAAGCTAAACAGCTTCTACACAGCTAAGGGCACTGTAAGTAAAGTAAACAGGCAGGCTTCCGAATGGGAGAAGATTTTTGCAGGTTATGATTTTGACAGAGGTCTGATATCTATAATCTACAGAGAACTCAAATTAATAAGAAAACAATAAACAACCCTATTTTTTTGTGGACAAGAGACTTGAATTATAACTTCTGTGAAGATGTCAGCAGAATGGCCAATAAACATGAAAAAATGCTAATCTTTAATCATCAGAGAAATGCAAATCAAAACCACTTTATCACCTAACTCCAGTAAGATTAGCCCACATCACAAAATCCCAAAACTACAGATGGTGGGGATGTGGAGAGAAGGGAACAATTCTACACTGCAGGCGGGATTGCAAAATAACACATCCTGTTTGGAAAGAAGTATGGAGAATTCTTAGGGAACTGAAAGTTGACCTATATTTGATCCTCTGTTCCATTACTAGTTATCTATTCAGACGAACAAAAATCATTTTATGAAAAAAAAATGCACCAGAACATTTATTGCAGCCCAATTCATAATTGCCAAGTCATGGAAGCAGCCCAAATGCCTGTTTTTATTTTCTAAGTAATGTATTATGGGCACATTCCTTCATTGTAAAGTAGGTTCTAGGAAATAGAAACTAAACCCTTTATTTTAAAGTAGGCACTTCTATTCTTAATAAATTGTTATACAGAAATGGTTAAAATGGTTACAGAGAAGCTTCTAGAACATTTTTTCATGTCAACATTCTTTCACCACAACATTATGCAGGATTTTCCAGTTGACTTTCTGCTCTTCCCTAAACCCAAATTGAAATCACATACATGAAGAAAATATGTCCCTTTACTCTTCCCAAATAAAATAACTTGTTTCTGCCTTTATTTATGCATTGTCACGGTTGCCTGACCCCAAAACCACATTGGCTGAAGTGAAATACAAAATAGTTTGCTTGGAAAAACATTTCTGTGTGAAATAATTGTCACTAAATACTTTTGGACCAACAAACTGGTAACTTTCAAATCATTTCAAATGATAATGCTGCTAACATAAAATTGGAAAAGTTTAGTCAATTTCAGTACCCATATTGGGAGTACCTAATTGGGAGCCTAGGAAAATACTATCTTGGAGATTCTATTAACAAATATATCTCTGAATGACTTCAGTTCTTCCGGTTAACCTCTCAATAGTTTTTTAATAACATGCATGCTTGTGGTATTATGTTAGTTTTGCCAAGAATTACTTATATAAATCAGTTTTATGTTTTTCAACATTATATAGTATTTATATATTTTTACTTGGTATTTGTAAAATAAGTAATAATTCTTGGTGCAATTGGGCATGGAAGATATATATGACTTTCAAATGTATGAAATATGTATTAGTTTTTGACTCGTGTGAAACAACAGACAGTAAGAGAAGGAATAATTTTTCCTAATCTGGAATATTCCCCCAAATTTCTCAATATCTGATTTATTGAAATAATGTAATATTTTTGGCTATATCTTAGCATAAATCAAGCTCAGTATTAGAATGACTCAGATAAAAGAATGTCAAATGAAACCCAGGGAATGAATTGTGGGGAAATGGGCTCTTAAGGGCTCCAGGGAGGTGGAAGCCAGGGTAGTGTTTATGGAAACTTGACCATAACTCTGTTTGTCCCCAGAACTTGGTGACACTAGGACCCGCTGCAGAAATAGGAGTAGAGTCAGGATATCTATAACTACTTCCCACTAACACCATACATTGTGTAAAGGCATAGAGAGTCTTGAATAGTGATGAAAAGACTTCATGCAGTAAGAAATACAGCTTATCAGGTCTGACAGAATCGCAGGCAATTGCATTTCTCTTTGTATTGAAAAAACTCTCCCAGTTTTCTAGCATAGCAAATTATATAGCAACCTTGCTCTGATAAGATTTTATAGACACATTTTTAGTTAAATTTAAAACTTAATATAAACTTATAGAGAATTTGTGTGTATGTGTGTGTGTGTGTGTATGTGTCTGTATTTGAATGTGGAAGTTGCGGAGTGGTTTCGCACCAAATCATGGCCTGTTGAAACAATTTTGAACAATTTTATCTTCATTAATTGTATTGAGAATATACATTTTATGCCTTAGAAGGATATAATTCATTTTAGTTTGTTTTCTTTATTTCATAACTCAGTAATTTAATTTTGCTTTGTGTTTTAGAATACTTACTTGGTATATTGTGCTCATGTTACTTTAAAGTATAAAATTGCTTTTCTATTATTCTTTAGGTAGTATGTTTATGAAAGGTTATCTTTTCAACTAAATTATTGAAAAGCCCCTGTTGATAGTTATTGCTCATGTACAACATTTGTTCTCTTCAAAGAGTGAAGTGACAAACAGAATTGAGCTGAATAGAATCAAACCGAATTCCAGTGTCTGCTTTAAATTCAGATTTAAAAGTAAAATGATTACCTTGCCTTGCACTATTTTGTGATCAGCACGTTGAGCTGTGAGGGTTGTATTAATAAGCTGGAGATTTGGAAAAAAAAAAATGGCACACTATTCCTATAAAAGAATGTACTTTCTCATTGGTAATGGCCGCTCCACCACCTGTCCTGATTTACTGACCAGCAGCACTATTCTTTGAAAGCTCTGATAATGTAGAGGATTTTCAAAGGCGTAGGGAAGGGCTTGACTTCCTTGTCTTTCACCTTTCCTTTTCTGCCAGAGAGTCAAAATATATATAAACAAATGTTTATATATAAACATATATATATATTATATAAAGATATATATAAACAAAGTATATAAACAAATATTAATTGTTTCATCTTAAGTGTCACCAAGAAAGGAGCTAATAAAATTGAATGAGAAATGAAAAATGATTAGTGCAATCATTGGGTGATCAGTTATCATTTTGGGCAAATACGCTGAAAAGCTGACAGTAGAAATGCTAATCCACTAATAAGTGTGCTAAATTTATTCTTGGTAGAATTAACATTAATTTTTTCTGAATCTAGCTGAAGACGTGTACATTTGGAATGAGCCATGTGAAAGACTTCTGTCTCTCTCTTTCTTTCCTTCTTTCTTTCTCTCTCTTCAAACTTTGGTCTACCTATTTTTCACGATTGCATCAGCAAAGGAAATTATTAGTATAAAAGATTTGCCTAATACTAGGTTTATGGCTATTTCAAAGCTCAGTTTTGAGGAAATAATTTAGTTTCATTAATTTTTAACTAAGACTGTGAGAGTCTGAGGGGCTTTGGAACTGTTTTATTAAATCTGAACCAGTATCATTTGACAGTTTTTCCTGTACGCTTCAATATGAGCAATACTTAGTATAAGAATGTGTTCAAATGAAATATCCTTCTTATTTTATTGCTTGTGTTGGGCTGAAAGAAGAAAAAAGATTAATTTCCTCATTGTTCCTTTTTTAAAAATAACTCTTTATTTAAAACTTAAATATCAGTAGATGTTTCTATAATGCTATATCTCATAAATTTTCTTTTTTCAAAAATTGATTATAAGTAACAGTGTTGTAATAAGCATAAGTTTGGAAAATATACATTATTTACAAGTTAAAATTCCAGTTGTGACTGATTCTTCTTTAATGACAAACTCCATAATTTCTTAAAATTAAAATTCTTTTTTATTTGTTTTTAGGGAATTCCAGGATTTCCTGGAGACCGAGGATTAATGGGACAAAAGGTGAATATTAACAAACATTAGAAAATTTGGGTCTGTATCTACTCGTTAAAAGAGTAAAATAGTGATGCATTATTGCCTTCCACAAAATATTTTTTTACAATATTTATGGTCGTAGTTGTTCAAAGTTAATTGTTCAAAAATGATATAATTTTAGA
Source organism: Loris lydekkerianus (assembly GCA_963574355.1). Lineage (NCBI taxonomy): Eukaryota > Metazoa > Chordata > Mammalia > Primates > Lorisidae > Loris > Loris lydekkerianus. The sequence goes on along the minus strand of CAUYPK010059078.1, from coordinate 8,234 downwards.
AACTGTTATTTTAATCTTGTAAATTAGTTTTATTGTTTTTGTTTTATATAGATAATATTAATTAGGATTCATACATCTTATTTTACTTGATTACCTTTCTATTTTGTCCCCTAAGACTGTCTTTTGGGGATAATTTATTTCTTTATGTATAATATCTTTGATTGTTCTTTTAGCACAAATATCTTGGTAATAAACTTTCAGTTTCTATTTAATTATAATTAAAAACTTTACACATGTTTTAATAGATAATTTTGTAGAGTATCCAACTCAAAGTTGATAATTATTTTCTCTGAGTAAATTGAAGATTTTCTTCCATGATATCCTAGCTTTCATTGTTAACCAAAACAAAATATGCTGTCATTCTATTATCATTCTTTCGTGAGTTGATCTGGCCCTTTCTTATAAATTTTCTTTTTTTCCAGAACTGATTATAAGTAGCAATGTTATGATAAGCAAAAGTTTGAACATTTGCATAATTTACCAGTTAAAATTAATATGCATTCATTAATTACCAGTTAATCTTTGAAGGTATTTTATTTGTTTTTAGTGTACTTAAAATTTCACTAGATGTGGACATCTGTATTCATCATGGAGGGTATTCAGTTTGCTTCTTGGCTCTCTGGAATAATTTCTATTAGCTCTGGAAGAAATCAGCCATTTCCTCCATGTTAACCTCTGTTTTATTACTTTTTTTCCTGGAATTCTGTTTAGGGATATTTCATTTCTTCTGTTTTCATATTCTACATATCTTATTAGCCTCACCATATTTTCATTTTTTTTGATTACTTTATATTCTGGTTAAATTACTTCAGTTATATCTTCTAGTTTACTCATTCTTCCTTGATGATGTCCAATATTGTATTTATCAACTGATTTTTAAAAATTTATAAACATATTTTTCACTTTTAGAAGTTCTCTCTTTGTTCTTGGGTAGTCTCTTATATTTTCAGTCTTACAGTCAGTATTATAGTCTCTCCTGATTTTGTCTTTTGATTTTTGAAGATCTCATATGTAGTTATAGATTTTAACAGTTCTAATATCTAAGTTTATTATTTAGGCTGGGTATAATGGCTCACACCTGTAATCTTAGCACAATGGGAGTCTGAGGTGGGTCAATTGCTTGAACTCAGGAGTTCCAGACCAGCCTGAGCAAAAGCAAGACCCTGTCACTACTAAAAATTTATGAAGAAGAAAAAAAAAAACTAGCTGGGCATTGTGATGGCTCGTGTAGTCCCAGCTACTCAGAAGGCTAAAGCAAGAAGATCTCTTCAGACCAGGAGACTGAGGATGCTGTGAGATATGATGATGCCATGGCACCCTACTCAGGGCAACAGAGTGAGACTTTGTCTCAAAAATGAATGAATGAATGAAGTTTATTATTTGCTCTTCTTGGTATTATTTATTATTTGTTATTCTCAGTCTTGTGTCTTGCTGTTTTGTATTTTCTTATTGTTGATTGTGAGCTCACTGCTTCCTCTCAATTTAATGGGATTTCTGTCAGCCTAACAGGGAAAGAAGAGCTGCTTCCTACTTGTAGCCATAGATGCCATATCAACCCCTTTTGAAAGTCTTGAGTCATCATAAGTATTGAAAATTTCTCTACCTTCTCATGGCTGGTCAACATTTAGCTTTCCAGGAGCTGACTACGTACTCTCAAACTCTCCATCCTTCCTACATCTCCACCTCAGGCAGGGTTTCTGCACAGTTCCAAATCCTCATGATTATAGCCCAATTCAGGGTGTATTTTATTAAAATGAAAGCTCTTTGAATACGTCTGTTAATTCTTGGAAGACTAATACTCTCTCACAGAGGATGTCCCTTCTAGGATTTTCTGTTCTGGACTTAGAGGGTCCCTTAGAGGACCTAATCAGCAAGAATCCCAGAAGTTAAAGTCTAATGCTATCTTTTTGTACCGTATTTTTTCCTTCTTAATTTATGTTCATATGGGGCGGTGCCTGTGGCTCAAGGAGTAGGGCACCGGCCCCATGTACGGGAGGAGGCGAGTTTAAAACCAGCCATGGCCAAAAGCTGAAAAAAAAAAATAAAAAATTCATAATCATGTCTTAATCTCCATTATAAATAAGAAAATTACTCATTTAATATGTTTTTCTTCTGTTTTCTCACCTTACTAACTCTGTCTGAGCTGTTGGGTCTTCCTTTGAAAGAATGGCCAGTGTCACGACAGACTTCATAATGAAAATATTTGACCGTAGTTCCTCAGACCATGAGCCTAGGTCTTTAAGATGTTAGAGTGTGGATTTTTCTGCTCTGTCCTGCCTTGCTCCTTTCTTACAGTAGTAGAAGAGCACACACACACAAAATACTGGGCTGATTAGTATTGAATTTTTAGCCATGTGCTTTGGAAAAAAATTCCTAGAAATGTGTTGATAATTAGTAATTTTAAAATTTGATCTATATTTGATTTCTTTTAGGGAGAAATTGGACCTCCTGGACTACTAGGGAAAAAAGGAGCTCCAGGGACACCTGTACGTTAATGTCATTATTATCAAAGTGTTTAAAATGTTGTTACTTCCTACCAGTAGTTCATGTTCATTCAGAAGTTCACAAACTATAGAAGATACAGCAATGAGATTTTTGAAGTCCATGAAATAATTTTATGGTTGGGGGTCACCACAATGTGAGGAACTGTATTAAAGGGTCGCGGCACTAGGAAGGTTGAGAACCACTGTTTTAGATGCTTCAAAAATTGAAGGGACATATGAATCTGATGTAGAAATTATGAAAATCCTATTGTTATGTGCAAAATTCCAAAAGTAAGATAATTTATAAGTTGCTAGAAGTGATGTTGGTTTTAATCCATGACTCAAATTGGTTGAATAGCTTTTTTTTTAAAAAAGGAAAACAAATTGCTTTTATGTTTAAAATACATGACTTTCATTTAGTTATATAACTTAAAAATAGATTTTTAATCTGTGTTTGGTGAAAGATTTGGTGAATTTTGCATGGAGTAAGGATTCATTAAATATGAATTCAAGTTTTGAGGCATCAAAGAAGATATTCCCCTTTAAAAGGGAATAATCTACTTCTACCATCACTACCAAGTTACTTATTGAATAAAATAGTACATTTGGTTATTCATTAGTATCTTAGCCTTCAGAAAATGAAGGCTTTGGATACTATTGACTAGTATCCATGAAACCTCAAGAAAATCTGTAGTTAGCGTTTCTAGTATTTTACTTACTATTCTAAGAACTAGTATATATTATGTTTTATAATTGCATTAACTAAGTTGACAACAAAGTGTAGTAGTGGTGACATGGTATTTTTATTAATATGGTCGTATTGAGATTATGTTTTCTGATGCCATTAAGTATTTTTATCACATTTTCTTTGCCAAGTGCTTTAAAATATATAATAGTTTTTAAGTATAATATAAATTAAATCAGATTCTAGATTAGTTATCATTATCTTATTTTGAATCATGTAGTTAGTTAAAATATAGCTATTTTGTATCTTGAAGAGAGATTGTTATATTTAGAGAATTTATTAGATTGTAACTTTTTCAAAATATTTTTTAAGAGAATAGAAATTATAAGTAATGTTGGTGAAGGTAATGTGTGTGAATGAAACTAACGCTTAGCTATCATGACAAAAGTAAGAACGTAGAAAAATAAACTTTTCTTTACACCTGCACTTTCCTTACTCTCTAGTCATTTTTGGTATTTATAGATTTTTGGAGTAACAGAATTATAAGGGCTCTGCTAACCTTCATGCCATCTTGTTTAGTTTTATTCATTTTTTGATACAAGATTTTGCTCTATTGCTCATACAGTTGATTCTTTTATTATCTTTTTGGATGTTTATGGAGAAATTTCCTCAAACTGCATTATAATTTAGTGGATTAATTATTATGAGAATGTGTGACTTGTAAATGAATTTGGTGTTATTTAATATTGTTTTCTAAATCATTCTTGAAATTCCTTTTTAAAAATATAGGGTTTGATGGGAAGCAATGGCTTACCAGGTCAGCCTGGAACACCAGGATCTAAGGTAAATATAATGGAATTCATAAGATAGAGAAATTTGTGCAATCATAGTGGCCATTTATGTAATTAAGTAAAAATTATGAGTACTACATTGACCTTATTTTGAATGAGGTTTTCATTCTATTAATAATCACTCATAAGATGAAATCTTAGGCAAAAGCTTAGCTTATGAAAAAAGCTGAAGTGACCCAGGTTCAGTTTAAGCTGGAGAGGGTCTGGAATCCCTTGCCACCTGCTCCTGCTCCCTTTTTCGTGTATAATAGGCACTGAGGAACACTTAGAGCTCTGTGAGGCTCAGTGCCAAAAGCACCAATCTAGAGCATTAGTAGTTATGAATGAGGATAGCTCTTTACCAACTTTCTACTCCTATTTTTGGTATTTTTATTTAACAGAATGTGTGTGTAATTTTTATTGTAAAATGCCTTATTATGCATTCACTTACTTAGGCTTATGGGTAGGGAGCATATTATCTTTACTTTCAGATTTAAAAAAAAGTAACACAAACTCGATAAACTAAGAGAACTAATTTCTTCTCACTTGATTAATTAGAAGATTAAACCAAGTTAATTCTGGGCCTGATTTGGGATATTCTTCTCAACTATTTAGCAAGTAGGCTGGGCATGGTGGCTCATGCCTGTAATCCCAGCACTTGGGAGGCCGAGATGGGTGGATTGCCTGAGCTCACATGTTCGAGACCAGCCTGAGCAAGAGTGAGACCCCATCTCTAAAGATAGCCAGGTGTTGTGGTGGGTGCTTGTAGACCCAGTTACTCGGGAGGCTGAGGCAAGAGAATCGCATAAGCCCAGGAGTTTGAGGTTGCTGTGAGCTGTGATGCCACCGCACTCTACCCAGGGTGACAAAGTGAGACTCTTGTTTCAAAATAAAACAAACAAGACCCCCCACAACTATTTAGCAAATAGAATCTAGCACAATTTTCCAAAAGGGAGGATGGAATTGGTGTTTTGCAAGCATTCGACTTTTGAGAAGATGTTGTCCCAGGAGAAAAGACTCTGGCTTACAAAATGAGTAGATGACCTCATCTATTTTACTTTTAATTTTTAAAGTACTTAGAAAAAGATAGAGAATTATGGGAGCCCAATGATTAGGAAAAAGTAGCTGCTCTTTGATCAGTGGTGGACCATTGTGGACCCTTGGAGTATTGTGAATTTCAGCCATTGATGGTGTGCACAGAGTTGGTATAAAACACTTGAAAGACTGAGATTCCTAAATAAAAGTTCTCCATAATTTCTAAAGGCCCTCTTGTAAAAAAATTCCTCCTATTAACTGGGGCACAATGGGCTCTTCCATTATCCTTTGGATGCTCTAATCCTTAAGAACGAAGCCTAGCACGTCATCAGCTTCTTATTATTAGTTACATTACACTATTGGTTCACAATGAGCTGGAGTCCATTAACTCTGTTGTAATTCTCATAAAAGATGTTATAACAATTCATTTATGGCGTCTACCACTTGAATAGATACAGGTGATTTGTCTGGGATGGCCAGTGGGTGTTTACAGCATCAGCATTTATTTATTTTTACATGAATTACTCTAAAGTTTGGTTTTCCTCATCTTGTGCTTGGGCAATTATTTTGTTAAAAATAGATCCATGATTTTAAAATTATATCTTGTAAATGTAATCTTTTCAGTGAAGCATTCAGTTTCTTTGCATGCAGTATATTAGCTCAGCTGCTGGAAACGGTTTCACAGGGAATGAGATAGTAAATATTTTAGTCTTCGCCAGCCATACTGTCTCTGATGCGATTGTCAATTTTACCAGTGTATATTCTGTACTTGGAGCACAGGCACCATAGAACAATATATAAATGGGTGGGTATGGGTTGTGGCTGTGTTTTTCTTAAACATTATTTCAAAAACATACATTGGGCTGGATTTAACCTGTGGGTAATAATTTACTGACCTATGTATTGGCTGTTTTTCTGCTAGTTTTGTCAACTATATTTCTGGACTGTGTTGTCAATATTGGTCAAAGTTCTAGAATGAGACAAAATTGTATTAGATAGGAAGAGATGAGGCTGAAGTGATGATAAATCTTTATAAAATGTCAATTTTGGTTATACTACTTTTTAAAAAAGCTGTCAAAACATCTATGAGTCTATTTTACCCTACTAAATTTCAGTTTTTAGAAATTATGTAAATGATATTATGATATGTTAACATTGTAAAGTCATATAACTTACAACCAGTCTTACCTGCGTGTTTCAGTTTAATCACTTGTAAAGTTAGAAATTTTAAGGAACCATTATTCTATCATTCAATAATGCTATTATGTGTTAAATATTTCAGTTAAATCCAATATCACGTTCACAAGTTTCTTACCTTGAGTAAGCTAGAAAACTTCTTAAAAACTGAAACTGAAGTTGATTTGCTTTATTAATTAGGAAACCCAAGTTGACCCTGGGTGATCATTGCCCTGCCCCTGCAAGTGTCACACCAATCTGTTTAATTATGGGCTTTTGCCAAACACTGGGTTGAAACTTTCGGTATCAAAGTTTTTAAAAACCAGAACTATATATGACAATCTCTCCTTATTAGCCAGCAGGCTTGGTCTCTCTTCTTATATTCAATTTTCTCCTTGTATATTACATTCTGTGCTCTGCCAACTTCTTGTTCTCTAACTTCCCATCTGATTGAAAGAACTGAACTGGAATCCTGAAAAAGAGCACTAAGTAAATGTTTTCCGATTCACATTTCTTCAGAAAAGCCATTGTATATATGACGCTAATTTTATTTTCACTTGCATACTGAAAGTGAAACAGGACAGGGATGAGGAATTCAGCCCAGAGGATGCTATTAAATTACATGAAGCCCACCTGTGCAGTGTGGAGGCTGAACTTATTAATTCCAGTCCCTAAAGATTTGAGTCTCTTCCCTTACCCTTGAAGTTACTTCAAATATGTGGACTCACTTCCTAGTGCCAAAGAATTTTTCTTAATAAATAAGCTTCATAGGCAGAGTCTATATTTCAAAGAATTAGAAATTTAAAAATGCAAAAATTATTTAAAATATATTCCCTTATGTGTCTATCTCAGGTATATTGGGACAATAATTTTTTTTTTTTTTTAATTCAAATGTTTCTGATGCACTGACAGGGGAACAAGGGTGAACCTGGATTTCAAGGAACGCCTGGTGCTTCTGGGCTCAAGGTAATTGTGAATTTCTGCATTTAGAAATATCTTCAAATAAATTATAATGTAACTTCCCCTCATTACTTTGGAAAATTAACATTTTGTATCTCTTAAGAACAGGTCCCTATAATTAAGGATTACCATTTTTCACAGAATTAAGATACATGAAAGGAAATATCCAATGTGGGGCTTCATTTCTGTTCTTAGATACTTTACTAATTAGGTAATAAAGACATAAAAAAAACTCTGGCTTTTTTTTTCTAGAAATGATAAAAATTATGAGCGTACTTTCTATCTAGAGAATGTACCTCTCTTGAACCTCTGAAAATAAGTGTGTAGCTCTCCCAACTGATACTGGGAGAGCTACACTCTCTTATTTCTTTATGTTCTTATTAATGGGACTTTCGTCTTTGGTGTGCAGCTCACAATTGCTTTTACCAGTTTCCTCTGAACCAAATTTTTGGTATTTATTTCAATGGGATTTTAAATTCACTTCCCACTCTTAAAAATCTAGAGCAATATTCAATAGCTAGGGAGTGAGTTCAATGAGCAAATAGAATAAAACTTGGTTTCCATAAAAGAAGAGTGGTAAAATAAAAACAAAACCAGAAAACAATGTGAAGTATATTCGGAATTGCGCTCCATCCCTCAGATATGAATCTTAAATATTGTCAATGCATTGCCAATATACACTGGCGATGAACTTATTTAAGCATTTTAAACAACCTCTATTTTTGAAAGGAAAATCCCAACAGGATGATGGAGGGTGAAGAAATTACAATAGCTCGTGTAATATATCCTGTACTGAAAACATCTCGAGAGTTAATTTCTTTTTTTATTATTATTAAATCATAGCTGTGTACATTAATGCGATCATGGGGCACCATACAATGGTTTTATAGACCGTTTGACGCATTTTCATCACACTGGTTAACATAGCCTTCCTGGCATTTTCTTAGTTACTGTGTTAAGACAATTATATTCTACATTTACTAAGTTTCACATGTACCCTTGTGAAGATGCACCGCAGGTATAATCCCACCAATCACCTTCCCTCAGCTCATCCTCCCCCGTCCC
>CAUYPK010059077.1:0-18474 GCA_963574355.1 Loris lydekkerianus | reverse complement strand
TGTGCGATCTCCAACCTTCTCTCCTGGTATAGCTCGAATCCTCCAGGTTACTTACTAAATTTCCATCCTTTAACTCTCCTTCTGGACGGGAGCCTCTGTGAAAAGCTGGCTTCAGTCCGCCATCTTGTCTCCCCCCCCCTTAATTGGTTTCTTACCCTTATCTGAGTCAATATTGTATTATTGGTATTTTTCTGAAAAATTCTTTTCTCAAGGATGCAACTAAAAAGGAGAACTGTGACCAGTTTCACTAATGAATACTAATGCAAAAATACTCAATAAAGTCCTAGCTCATAGATTACAGTTACATATTTAAAAAATTATACATCATGGTTCGGCTCCTGTGGCTCAAGCGGATAAGGTGCCAGCCACATACACCTGAACTGGAGGGTTCGAATCCAGCCCGGGCCCACCAAACAATGACAGCTACAACCAAAAAATAGCCAGGCATTGTGGCGGGCACCTGTAGTCCCAGCTACTTGGGAGGCTGAGGCAAGAGAATTGCTTAAGCCCAAGAGTTTGAGGTTGGTGTGAGCTGTGATGCTACAGCACTCTACGGAGGGCAGCACAGCGAGACTCTGTCTCAAAAGAAAAAGAAAAGAAAACTTAAGAATATAGGCATACGGCTTGGTGCCTGTAGTACAGTGGTTACAGCGCCAGCCACATACACCAAGGCTGGTGGGTTCGAACCCAGCCTGGGCCAGCTAAACAACAATGACAACTGTAACAAAAAACAGCTGGGCCTTGTGGCAGGTGTCTGTAGTCCCAGCTACTTGGGAGGCTGAGGCAAGAGAATCACTTAAGCCCAGGAGTTTGAGGTTGCAATGAATTATGATGCCATAGCATTCTACCCAGGATGACATAGTGAGACTCCATCCCCCCCTAAAAAAGTAAAAAAATAAAAAAATTTTAAAGAAGAATATAGGCATAGGTGGCACGTTTCTTAAACTGATTGAAGCCATCTATGACAAACTCTCAGCTGACATCATACTGAATAGAGTAAAACTGAAAGCTCTTCCACTTAGAACTGGAATCAGACAAGGCTGTCCTCTATCACCCACTACTGTTCAACATAGTGCTGGGAGCTCTAGCCAATACAATCAGGCAAGAGAAGGATATAAAGAGTATCCAAATGGGAGTGGAAGAGATCAAACACTTGCTCTTTGCTGATGATATGATCTTATACCTAGAGAACCCCATAGACTCAACCATAAAACTCCTGGAAGTGATTGAGAAATACAGTAACTGATGGGTATAAAATCAATGTCCACAAATCAGTAGCCTTTGTACATGCCAATAACAGCCAAGTTGAGAAGCTAATCAAAGACACAATTCCCTTCACAGTAGCTTCAAAGAAAATGAAATACCTAGGAATATACCTAACAAAAGAGGTGAAGGACCTCTACAAACAGAATTATGAAACCCTAAGAAAAGAAATAGTAGAAGACATTAAAGAACAGAAGAACAAACCATGCTGTTGGCTGGGAAGAATCAACATTGTTAAAATGTCTGTACTACCCAAAGCAATCTACAGATTCAATGCAATCCCCATTAAAATTTTTAGTAATAAAAACAAATTCAGAGGCATAACTCTATAGAGTTTCGGTTAAATTACAAGTCCACAGTGATCAAAACAACAACATTGGTATCAGCACAAAAATGGAGACATAGATATATGGACCCAAATAGATAACCAAGACATGAAACCAGTCTCTGACAGCCGTCTGATCTTTGATAAACCAAACAAAAACATACACTGGCCTTTCAACATGTAATCTAAGCATGTATATACAGTTTGTATATATACACACTGTAAAACTATTTGTAAGGCTTGGCACCTGTAGCTCAGCGGTTAGGGCCCTGGCCACCTACACCGGGGCTGGCAGGTTGGAACCCAGTCCAGTCCTGCCAAATTATAATGACAACTACAACAAAAAAATAGCCAGGGGTTGTGGCAGGCGCCTATAGTCCCAGCAACCTCGGCAGCTAAGGCAAAAGAATTGTTTAAGACCAAGAGTTTGAGGTTGCTGTGACGCCACAGAAATCTACTGAGGGTGACGTTATGACACTCTGTCTCAAAAGAAAACAACAACAAAAAACTATTTGTAAATTTTTACAATTATAACTTCTATTTCCTTTGGTAGGTTATTGTAGTTTTTAAAACAATTATGTGTGCACCTCAATCAATTCCAAGAACATTTCTAACCCATGAATTTCTTTTTTTTTTTTTTTTTTTGTGACAGTGTCTATGTTGCCCTTGGTAGAGTGCAGTGCTATCACAGCTCACAGCAACCTCAAACTCCTGGGCTTAAGCAATTCTTTTGCCTCAGCCTCCTGAGTAGCTGGGACTACAGGCGCCCACCACAACGCCTGGCTATTTTTTTTGTTGCAGTTGTCATTGTTGTTTGGCAGGCCCAGACTGGGTTCAAACCCGCAAGTGAACTTGCCAGCCTTGGTATATGTGGCTGGCACTGTAACCACTGTGCTACAGCGCCAAGCCTAATAAAAACAAATTATTTTACCATATGGCCTGTACTCCATCAAAATTTGCCTTTCTATTGTCAGTGAAAATGAAATCATTTCATCTTCAATACTTGAATTTTTATGTGAAATTATAGTGGTATTCACAATGAAGTTAAGTGTTTTGCTTTTAGCAGAATGAACTTCTAAAAACTTGACTTGGTTCCATGACTTTGATAGAAAAAAATCAAACTATTACTGGAATCAATTTCAATATCCAATGATGCCAATAAGAAATGGACCTAATTGAACTGGCTGCAGAGATCTTTTGGCCTAAGAGGGCCAATACATTCACAAGCATCATTTCACTTTTCACATGTTCACAAGGAAGATTAGACTTAAAAGTGAGCAAAATTAGCTTAGAAGAGCTGTCATTTGATCTAAATGGGAAGTGTGCTGCATAGAGTAGTAAGTAAATTTGCCTGTGTCTGCATGGACATCTTCAGTCTTCTTAAAAGAATTACTGACTTGGGTGGCGCCTGTGGCTCAAAGCCAGCCCTGGCCAAAAGCTGCAAAAAAAAAAAAAAAAAAAACTACTGACTCACATTTGAAGTAGATGCTGAGTCTCCTTCAGCAAATTTGGGTCTTCTAATTTTCATATAGTCTGTGACACTACTATAACCTCCACTGGGAATGGTAAATTTTTTTTTTTTTTTTTTTTGCAGTTTTTGGCCGGGGCTGGATTTGAACCCGCCACCTCCAGCATATGGGGCCGGTGCCCTACTCCTTTGAGCCACAGGCACTGCCTATGAATGGTAAATGTTGATAAATATTTTGTACAATGTACACACTCACCATAATTTTTCATTCCTTAAGAACTTTTAAGGCTGGGCACTCTGGCTCAAGCATGTAATCCTAGCACTATGGGAGATCAAGATGAGTGGATTGCCTGAGCTTGGGAGACCAGCGTCAGCAAGAGCGAGACCCTGTCTCTAAAAATAGTGAGGCACTGTAGTGGGCACCTATAGTCCCAGCCACTCATGGGGCTGAGGCAAGAGGATCTCTTGAGCCCAAGAGTTTCAGGTTGCTGTGATCTGTGATGCCACAGCACTCAACCATGGGTAACAAAATGAGACTCTGTCTCAAAAAAAAAAAAAAAAAAAAAGAAGAAGAAAGAAAGAAAAGAAAAAAGAACTTTTAAAACTAGCCAGGCATTGTGGTAGGCACCTTGTAGTCCCAGCTACTCAGGAGGCTGAGGCAAGAAAATTGCTTGAGCCCAAGAGTCTGAGATTGCTGTGAGCTATGATGCCACGCACTCAACCTCTGGGTGATAGAGTGAGACTCTGTCTGGAAAAAATACTTTTTAAAATTATCTACCAGTGAGATGTTTGTTAGAAAAAAAAGAATAAGAAGAACTTTAAAAAAGGCATATTCTGGCTGAAGAGTTTACAAGGAAAAAAATAAACATAAGTATAGTAAATAAATAGTTGTAGAGTTATACAACACACATATATTTACATAACATAATAAAATCACTAAAGCAAGAATGTTGACAGAGGTAAAGACGATCAATGCCACAATTTGTTCATTTTGTACACCGGTTACTTCAAGTTGCAGAAAGGGCTACCTGACCTGTGCTTTCCCACATTGTAGCAAGCCATAAAAATTCCTTTGAGGAGGAGGATGCCTTCCCTGTGCTATGCTAGGGTGAGAAAATAACCCTTATCTCCAGAGACTGGGAATTGTCCTTACAATGACCCTTACGAAAAGACTACTGAAGAAATCCTGATCTTCCCCTGGCTTTACAACCACGCCCCTCCCTCCATAAATCTAGTGACTCCCCTGGAACTAACTGGCTGGAGCCCAGACCCCTTTCTCCTGCCATTTCTTCACAAATTTATCATTCTTTTTTTTTTTTTTTTTTTTTTTGCAGTTTCTGGCCAGGGCTGGGTTTGAACCTGCCACCTCCAGCATATGGGGCCAGGGCCCTACTTCTTTGAGCCACAGACACTGCCCAGATTTATCATTCTTGTTTGAAAGGTACAAAAGCTTCCTACCCCTCAAGTCCTCTTTGTCTTTGAGGGTCCCCATGTACATCTAAAAGTTGGTAAATCCTACATGCTTTTTGGAGCCAATTGAAGATCTCCCGTAAGAACTAGGATGGGTAGAGGTGACCTTTAAACACCTCCCACACACACACACACACACACACACACACACACACACACACACACACACAGTGGGCAGGACCGCTCAGCCTGTTTACTCCATCAAGTCACATACGATGTACCTGCCAGTGGTCAGTGGCAGGCAGGACTTCTCCCACCACCACCTGAGAATTGAATGACTTTGCGGTCCTTAGCCCCCCTTGGAGCACACTTTATTTAGCAGCAAGCATCTGCCTGCAGTCCTTGGAAGAGGGAGCTATTGGTAATGCCTGGCAAGGACTGAGAAGAGGAAAACACGTCTTTTCCATTTAAAATGAAGAGTTGTGCTCAGCAGCGCTAGTGCTTTACACGCTACCAGATGGGACCCAGGCAGAAGCTAGAAGTGCAAAGCCAAGTGTACTACACCCACCCAAGCTGATATTGCTAATACTCTCAATATCAATGCTTTGTAAAAGATGTTTTTTAGCCTACACACCTGCCTCAGCTGGTGGTCAGGAGGGGCAGGGGAATGTCTTCTGTTTTCTGTGCCAAGGGAATCATCTGGGCGGAGGTCACGGGATCGATTTAGTTGAAGGTAGAATTAATCTGGGCAGAGGACACAATATTGTCTTAGCCCAAGATGGGATTAATAAGAACCTTTAAAAGCTCTGTACTTCTGTTCTGAGTGGGGGACACTGGTATCTTTGAGACAGGAATCTGCCAGTCTCCTCATTTACTGGCAAATTAATTTCTCTTTCCTTCTCCTCAATAAAATTTGGGGTTTTTTTGTTTGTTTTTTAAGACAGAGTCTCACTATGTTGCCCTTGGTAGAGTGCCGTGGCGTCACAGCTCACAGAAACCTCAAACTCTTGGGCTTAAACGGTTCTCTTGCTTCAGCCTCCCAAGTAGCTGGGACTACAGGTGCCTGCCACAATGCCTGGCTGTTTTTTTGGTTGCAGTTGTCATTGTTCTTTAGCAGGCCTGGGCTGAGCTTGAACCTGCCAGCCTCGGTGTATGAAGCCGGCACCCTACTCACTGAACTATAGGCACCAAGCCTAAAATACAGTTTTTAAAATGGGACAAAGTTAAGGTGCGGCTACACAAAGAAGACTGACAGAGACCTGAAGATATAAGAGATCCTGGAGGAACTTAGGGATATACTGTCTTCATTGAATTACTTGAGATAGGGTGAGAAGATCTCTAAAGGGTCATAGTCAAGGCACCACTACTGGTCTCTAAGGAGCAAAGATTTGGTAACTGTGCCCTGAAGGAAGGACACAGTCATTACTTCATACGGGGTAAACTGAGTGAATGCTTGAAGATATTCAATTCCCCTGTGGCTAACATTGTCTTTGTGATGTTCCTTTAGATACCTGCACAGAAATTAGTCACTGTTTAGAAGAAGAGATTTACTACAAAAGTGATTGTATTGATATGTAAAAAGGAAAATAAGAAAATGAGGAAACTAATAGATAAGGGATTAAGTGTGTACGTGACTGAAAAGGTATAAAACCTGAACTTGGAATAAAGAACTTTGCTACATGCCATCCCACGGTGTATAGTCTGTTTCATGACTTAATAATTACAGGAGCGAGTTTACACCCACGGCAAAGCTGCTGTTCGCTCGCATCTCCGGTCATGCAACACACAGATTTAAGTAACACTGCTTTGAAGGAAAACCAAATAACCTCCACGGTATAAACGCTAAGAGGGGTTTTCAAAATACAGGTGGTTCATAAAGTTTGTGTGTAATTTAAAATAGTAAACTATTTTACTGTAATCCTAGCACTCTGGGAGGCTGAAGCAGGTGGATTGCTTGAGCTCAGGAGTTCAAGACCAGCCTGAGCAAGCACGAGACCTCATCTCTACTAAAACTATAAACAACTAGCCAGGTGCTGTGGCAGGCACCTGCAGTACCAGCTACTCTGGAGGCTGAGGCAAGAGGATCACTTGAGCCCAAGAGTTTGAGGTTGCAGTGAGCTATGATGCTACAGCACTGTTACCCGAGGGTAACAGAATGAGATTCTGTCTCAAAAAAAAAAAAGTTTGGGAAAAACAAACAAAAAATTAGTTTGGGGAGTAAGCATTTAATTCAACTTCATTTCACAAACATCTGCTGAGCACTTTCTAAGAGTCAAGAGTAATATAAAGAGGCAAACTTAGGAACCCTACCCTAAGGGTGCTCACATTTCTCCAGGGCATGAGGACATTGCCTCAAAAACTACGACTGTCAAAGGGTTTGAACTGTTATACAGACAGCCTGAGTGAAGTGTAATAGGATCTCAGAAGTGAGGTTCAATTAACTCTCCCGAGAAGAGTTAGGAAATGCTTCATAGATGAGGTGACACCTGAGCTGGGCTTTCCAGTAAGGTGAGTAGGATTTATTCCATTAGCTGGACGGCTCAGCCTGTTTACTCCATCAAGTAAACAGGAGACACATGAGCAAAGGCAGGCAGCTGGCACATATAGCAGCTAGAGGAAAGAGAAAAGTTCAATACGGCTGGCACAAAGAAAGTAATAGGAGCAAGGCGACGAGAATAAAAATAAACAAAGACCAACCAAACGACAACAGGCCAAGGCTATTTACCCAGAGTTTGATACAGCAAGAGAATCAGCCATGGTCACTTGTGTTTTGGCACAGACTCAAAGGCAGGCAGAGAAATGGGAAATTTTTACAGTGTAAAAAAGAGAAGTTTTCAGGTATGCTCTGATGCCCAGAACTTGGTCAATAACTGTCAGCATCCCTAGTTTTTGTCCCAGCTTCCAACTTAGGATCAAGTAAAGAAAGTTAAACACGCACCCCTAACCAACACAGAGGATGTGCCATTTCTAGCTAGTCCACTTACAGCTCCCCCAGATCAGGAGCCTCCAAGTGGGGCACCCCTAAAACCTTCCCCATTTTCCAGTATACAATTTTCCCATTCCTCTGCCTGACTTTGAGTTTTTGCCAAATAAAGAGTGATGGTGGAGGTCTCTCTCAGGGCAGCAAGCTCTGAATAAATAGCCTTTGTTCTCATTTGAGTGGTCTCTTGTTTATTTACACACAATCAAGGATAAGCAGCCACTGGGCCGCCTCAAGCCTCCTGAGTAGTCTCCTTTTTCAACTCTAACCTTCTCCAATCAGTTGACGCAAAGTATCTGATTTTTTCAAAACTACAAAGCAATACAGAGTTTATGATGAAAAGCTCGGCACCCTGTTTGTAGCTGCCACTGTCAGTGTCCCATCCATGCTCCTGACTCAGTAGTGTCTGTCTGTTCCAACTGCCTCGCTTTTCTCCAGCAAAAGCCTGAATTTAAACACTCTCCCAGCAGTTTTGTTTTGTTTTTTTTAATAGAGACAGAGTCTCACTTTATGGCCCTTTGGCATCACACAGCTCACAGCAACCTCCAGCACCTGGGCTTAAGTGATCCTCTTGCCTCAGCCTCCCGAGTAGCTGGGACTACAGGCGCCCACCACAATGCCCGGCTATTTTTTTTGTTGTTGTTGTTGTTGTTGTTGCAGTTTGGCCGGGGCTGGGTTTGAACCCATCACCCTAAGCATATGGGGCCGGCGCCCTACTCACTGAGCCACAGGCGCCACCCACTCCCAGCAGTTTTTAACCAAGGCCTGCAGGAGGTTGGTGTTTAACGATCCCATCTCCCTTGCCCAGTCAGGGTAACTCTGAGGCATGCTGACCCCCAGAGTTCCCAGCAGGAGTAAGCCACAGTTGCTCACAATGGTCTCTGGCTTGATATCGCATCTTTTTTTTTTTTGAGACAGAGCCTTATTCTATTACCCTGGGTAGAGTTCCATGGTGTCATAGCTCACAGTAACCTTAAACTTTTAGGCTCAAGAGATCTTGTTGCTTTAGCCTCCTGAGTAGCTGGGACCACAGGTACCCACTAAATGCCTGGCTATTTTTTTTTTTTCTTTCTATTTTTAGTAGAAATGGGGTCTCACTCTTGTTCAGGCTGGTCTCCAAACTCATGAGCTCAAGCAATCCAACCGTCTCCAACTCCCAGAGTGTTGGGACTAAAGACATGAGCCATCCTGCCGGCCATTTCACTCTTTTCATAATTGCCTTTCCTATCTCACTTTGCAATTCCTTACCAGTGATTCCTGAAATCACCTCCCAAATAAATTACAGGCAGTCCTCAGGTTATGAACCATATATTCCTGGGAAAGTCTTTTTTTTTTTTTTTTTTTTTTGAGACAGAGTCTCACTTTGTCACCCACAGGAGAGTGCTGTGGCATCATAGCTCACAGCAACGTCAAACTCTTGGGCTCAAGTGATCCTCTTGCCTCAGCCTCCCGAGTAGCTGGGACTACAGGTGCCCACCACAACACCCGACTTCATTTAGAGACAGGAGTCTCGCTGTGGCCTAGTCTGGTCTCAAACTCCTGAGCTCAGGCAATGTACCTGCCTTGGCCTCCCACAGTGTTAAGATTACAAGCATGAGCCACCACTCCCGGCTCTCATTATATTCTCATATGGAAGTAACCCTTGCCCTGTGAATTGA
Source organism: Loris lydekkerianus (assembly GCA_963574355.1). Classification (NCBI taxonomy): domain Eukaryota; kingdom Metazoa; phylum Chordata; class Mammalia; order Primates; family Lorisidae; genus Loris; species Loris lydekkerianus. Next base: position 9,370 of record CAUYPK010059077.1, on the reverse strand, counting down.
TAAGTCACCAGCACTTATTGCTCATATGCCTCTTGTTGCTATTTGTTGCCACTGCACAGGGATAGAGCTGGTGCAGCTTCTGGAGCACAGAGGCTTGAGGGGAAGAGACAAGAGAATCAACAACCAGCAGGGACCCGACCACGTTCCTTTGTTTGATCCCTGACAGAGAGCCCAGCTTCTCCATCAGTTCAAGACAAGACCTTGGGCAGAACATACCTACAAAGCACGGTCATTTTAGATCCAGGGAGATTTCCTCCCCTTTGCGAGGCAAGTTTATCTATTGTTCCATGTTCAATTTGAAGCCAGAAAAGCAGCCTGCAAGATGGAGTCTGAGAAGCTAAACGGAAGCAGTACAGCTGAGCTAGTCTGCTCAGCTCACGTGCTTTCCCACACCCCCAAGAGTATCTAGTTAAGGTTTCACCATGATTGAGGATGTCTGTCTCAGGAGACTTGAGGTAGTAATCACATGTAGACAAGAGGTGTTATCATATTGGGAGAATAGAGGTTACTTTGATAATACGATGTTGTCTTTGATGAGTTTCTTCGATGTTTGTTAAAGTGAAAATGACTTTTATGTTGTTTAACCGTTTTTTTTTTTTTTTTGTTGTTGTTGTTGTTTTAGACAGAGCCTCAAGCTGTCACCCTGGGTAGAGTACTGTGGCATCATAGCTCACAGCAACCTCCAACTCCTGGGCTCAAGTGGTTCTCCTGCCTCCGCCTCCCAAGTAGCTGGGACTATAGGCGCCCACCACAACGCCTAGCTATTTTTTGGGTTGCAGCTGTCATTGTTGTTGGGCGGGCCCAGGCTGGATTCGAACCCGCCAGCTCAGGTGTATGTGGCTGGCACCTTAGCCACTTGAGCCACAGGTGCCAAGCCTGTTTAACCATTTTGCATTGATAAAGACTACTTTGATGTTGTTTTCTGTTAGACAAAGTTAAATTTTACTAGGTTTGTTTCCTGGTATTCCCATTACAACATTATTAGAATTGTAACTGAGGCAGAATAATTGAGAAGCTACTCACTGTGTTATGGGGCGAGATAAGGACCACCGACTCAAATTAGAATTTCAAAAAGGAGTCTTTTATTAACCACGGGGCTATGTCAATAAAGTCTAAACCAGACTAAGTGAGAGCGCATTGAGGGGTCTGAAGTTGGGATTTTTCTAGTCTGAAAGTTGGCAAAGGGCCAAACAGGTGGGCTGAAAGTTAGCAATTAGAAGCAAAAAGAAAGTTGGCAAAAGAAGCAGAAAGCGAGCCCGGGGTCACGATGACCTCTTTTACAGACGCAAACATTGCAATTTAGTGATTTAGTCAATAGGTAACATAAAGGGCAGTTAGATAACAATAAGGTAACATAATGCAGATCTATCAACTAATGGATAAGTAAAACAATTTATCACCCACGTAGCTCGTTAACTCTTATTATGACAGTACTTGGACCATTGGTTCTTATCTTGTCCTATTCCCGCCCGATCTGGACCAATCTTATGAGTAATGGTGCCTGTCATCGTTTCAGAGTTATGTATTCTCATCTTTTTGTGCTTTCATCTTTTATCCTACACAGCCCCCTGGTGCACGTCGGTGGCGGGCGGCATCTATCTAATGGAGGCGATGAGGCTGCTTGGCACCCATTTCAACTGTTCTCCAAAACCACTGGCCTTCTGATAATAAAGCTTGTTTGGATCTAAACCTCATCTCTGTATATTGGCTGTTCAGTGACAGGCTGCCAAACTCTCTTTGTACTGGAACAAATTCAGGTTGGGCAAATGGGAAGTTATGTCTTTTTTTTTTTTTTGAGACAAAGTCTCACTTTGTCACCCTGGGTAGAGTGCCTTGGTGTCATATCTCACAGCAACCTCAAACTCTTGGGCTCAAGTGATCCTCTTGCCTCAGCCTCCCAAGTAGCTGGGACAACAGGCACTTGCCATATGCCTAGCTGAGATTCAGAGTTTTATTATTCCCTATACTTTTTGGGTATTTTTTCACATTGCAAAGAAAAGGATATATTCACAGACAACTTATGAAAAATGTTGTCTAGGGGCTCAAAGGAGTAGGGTGCTGGCCCCATATACCAGAGATGGCAGGTTCAAACCCAGCCCCGGCCAAAAACTGCAAAAAAAAAGTCTACTTTCCTGTAGTGCTATTTTCTAAAAGTAAATTTCACGTTGTTCAGCAGCTTAGCCTCTTTTCTCTATGGCCTTAATTAATTAATTGATTGATTGATTTTTTGAGACAGAGTCTTAAGCTGTTGCCCTTGGTAAAGTGCTATGGCATCACAGCTCACAGCAACCTCAAACTCTTGGGCTCAAGCAATTCTCTTGCCTCAGTCTCCCAAGGATCTGGGACTAAAGGCGCCCGGCTATATTTAGAGACGAGGTGTCGATCTGGCTCAGGCTGGTCTTGAACCTGTGAGCTCAGGCAACCTACCTGCCTCAGCCTCTCAGAGTGCTAGGATTACAGGCGTGAGCATCTGTGCCTGGCCCTTCTTTTCATTATTGCATATAAAAGAATTAGTCATAGTGTTTTTAGCCTGCAGTGTGTGTGCCTGTGTGTGCATAGACACACTTCCCACTTCTGAGCTGTAACTGGGATTGATAGGAGGGTGTTCTTTCTTGCTGTAGTGAGCCTGATAAACACAGCTTTCTTTGATCAACAGTTTGCTTGTTTTTCTGGCAATCTTTTCTGGGATTTGAAAGTTAACAGAAATAGCATCATTCTCAATCTTAGTAACAATTATTTAAATTATTAAAAAATTTTAAGCTGCTTTATTGAGGTATAATTTACAGTCATCCAATTCACCCATTTAAAATATACAGTTCTGGGGCAGCACCTGTTGCTCGACAGGTAGGGTGTTAGCCATGTACACCGAGGCTGGCAGGTTTAACCAAGCCCAGACCTGCTAAAACAACAATGACGACTGCAACCAAAAGAAACAGCCAGGGGTTGTGGCAGGTGCCTGTAGTCCCACCTACTTGGGAGGCCCAGGCGAGAGAATCGCTTAAGCCCAAGAGTTTGAGGTTGCTGTGAGCTGTGACACCACAGCACTTTACCCAGGGGCAACAGCTTGAGACTCTTTCTCAAAAAAAAAAAAAAGAAAGAAAGAAAAAGAAAGAAAGAAATAAAATAGACAGTTTGGGGCGGCGCCTGTGCCTCAATGGGTAAGGTGGCAGCCCCATATACTGAGGGCGGCAGGTTCAAACCCTGCCCCCGCCAAACTGCAACCAAAAATAGCCGGGCATTGTGGCGGGCACCTGTAGTCCCAGCTACTTGGGAGGCTGAGGCAAGAGAATTACCTAAGCCCAAGAGCTGGAGGTTGCTGTGAGCTGTTACGCCAAGGCACTCTACTGAGGGCAACAAAGTGGGACTGTGTCTCAAAAAAAAAAAAAAAAAATTAAATTAAATATAGTTCGGTGGTTCTTTGTATATTCACAGTATTGTGTGTACATCAGCACAGTCAGTATTTGAAAATATTAATCATCTTTTAAAAAAAACCATGTACTCTTTGGCTGTCACCCCTTAATCCTTCTACCAACTGCTTTCTCTGCTAAGGCCTAGGAAACCACCAGTCTACTTTCTGGGTCTATAGTACTTTGTGACTGCTTCTTTCTATTTATTTATTTATTTAGACACACAGTCTCACTTTGTCACCCCTGGTAGAGTGCCATGGCATCATAGCTCAAAGTGTAGAGAGCCCCCCTCACCGGGCACCCTCTTTGTCCTGGTGACGACCCCCAGTCACACGCAAGAGCCGTGTCTCTGTGTTGCAACACCTGTGCCGGTTGGGGAATTTCCAGCACCGAGGGAGGGGGATCATTCTGAGAATCAAAAGGTGTGGGGAGGGGAGGAGGGAGTTCTGGGGATCAAAGGGTGTGGGGAGGGGAGGAGGGAGTTCTGGGGATCAAAGGGTGTGAGGAGGGGCGAAGCAGGTTACAGAAGCAAATAGGCAAGGTTAAAGGGGCCATGGGCTGAGGCTGGGGCTGAGGCTGGGGGCTTTTCAAAAGCTTCCTCAAACTCTTGGGCTTAAGTGATCCCTTGCCTCAGCCTCCTGAGTAGCTGGGACTATAGGCGCCCACCACAATGCCCACCTATTTTTAGAGACAGGGTCTCGCTCTTGCTGGAACCTGGGAGCTCAGGGAATCCACTCTCCTGGGCCTCCCAGAGTGCTGGCATTACAGCCCTAAGCCACCTCGCCCTGCCTGCTTCTTTCTTTTTAATGAGACAAAGTCTTACTCTGTGGCCCAGGCTAGAGTGCTGTGGTATCAGTGTAGCTGAAGCAACCTCAGACTGCTGTGTTCAAGGGATCTTCCTGCCTTAGGCTCCTAGAGAGCTAGGATTAGAGGCGGGGGCCATTGCACTTCACCTCTTTTTTTCTGATGCTTGATCTTGCTCTACTGAGCCAGAGTGCAGTGGTCTCATCATAGCTTGCTGCAAACTCCTAACAGTCTCATCAGTCTGGGAAGATGCTGCGAAAAATATTCATAACAATCTTTACCAAAACAACCACAATCTTCCACCAGTTTCCTCCCACAGTTTGCTGTCTTTGGAAGCCTAAAACCCCCACATTTTTTTTTCCCCTGAAGCAATGTTTTAATCTGTCTCCTAGGCTAGAGTGCGGTGATGTCATCATCATTCACTGCAAATGCCTGGGCTTAAGCGATCCTCCTGCCTCAGCTTTCTGAGTAACTGGGACTACAGGTGCATGTCACCATGCCCAACTGATGTTTCTAATTTTTTTGTAGACATGGGGTCTCACTCTTGGTCTGGCTAATCTCAAACTCTCTGGCCTCAAGGGATCCTCCCTCTCCCCTTTACTCCCAAGAGTGCTAGGATTAGCCTGTTAGGATAGCCTCTTAGCTATTGGGATAGCCTCTGTGCCTTGCTTAAAACTTTCACCTCTGTCTTGTCACTTTTCTACAAATTCATTGTTCTTTGTTCAGATGTTAAATAAGCCCCCATTATTACCAATCCTTTTAGTTACTCACCACTAAGTTTCCCCTGCTCCTGGGATACCTGTTTACATGTTCATCTGGTTGTTGTCAGTCTAATTAGTAGGGCCCCAGCCAAGTTACCCAGAAGGGAAGAGGAAAAAAGTTTCTTTTTTTCTCCTCTACAGCATGTATAAGATATGTATGAGTACTTTATTTATTTTGGTCTCCTTAAGTTTCACTGAAAAATCAACTTGCAAAAGGCTAATTAGAAAAAGGCATATACATTTATTTAACATGTAACATTTATACACAAGAGCCTTCAGAAGGAAGACCCAAAGAAATAAAGGAAATTGTCCATTTTTATGTTTAGGTTCAAGAAAATATGAGGCCGGGCATGGTTGCTCACCTGTAATCTTAGCACTCTGGGAGGCCGAGGCGGGAGGATTGTTTGAGATCAGGAGTGTGAGACCAGCCTGAGCAAGACCTCATCTCTATTAAAAATAGAAAAATTAGCCTGGTGTTGTGGTGGGTGCCTGTGGTCCCAGCTACTCAGAAGGCCAGGGCAATAGAGTGAGATTCTGCCTCAAAAAAAAGAAAGAAAGAAAAAGAAAGAAAAGAAAAAAGAAAAGAAAAGAAAAGAAAAGAAAAAGAAGTATGGACAGCTGTGTAGAAATGGGAGTGGACAGAAAGGGGAAAACCCAGCAAGGCCGGTCTGTTCAGATTCACTGTGGCCTGAGAATGCATTCCTTTCTGCAAGGCCTCTCTGGAATGGGGGTCTTATGGCTTAGAGTCAAACAAGATAGGTCAGATAATTTCTTTCTTTCTTTTTCTGGCCTGGGCCAGGTTTGAACCAGCCACCTCCGGCATATGGGGCTGGCGCCCTACTCCTTAAGCCAGAGGCGCAGCCCAGATAATTTCTTTATGGACAGTTTTTACACAGAAATGTTATCAGAACCCACTGCTGAATGAAGAATGAGAACAAGCAGCTTGAGGAAAAGGAAAAAGAAGCTATTAATGGCCCACAAATGAGGAGGATGGCAGACTCCCATCCTAGGAAAAAAATCCTAGGAAAAAAATGTCCTAGCTATAAGCAGAAGTAAAGAGGAGGGCAGGTTCAGTTTCCAGCTATTGCTGTTCAAATACAGTTGATGGCCTGGACTGTACCAGCAAAAATCATCCTGTGGCTCAGCGCTGGTAGCACAGTGGTTATGGCGCCGGCCACATACACCCAGGCTGGTGGGCTTGAACCTGGACCTGACCTGCTAAACAATAATGACAACTGCAACAAAAAATAGCTGGGCATTGTGGCAGGTGCCTGTAGTCCCAGCTACTTGGGAGGTTGAGGCAAGAGAATCGCTTAAGCCCAAGAGTTTGAGCTGTGATGCCACAGCACTCTACCAAGGGTGACATAGTGTGACTCTGTCTCAAAAAAAAAATCATCCTTGTATCTTTGTCCCTTGAGCCACCCTCTGTGGTACAAAAATACAAATATTTGTCCCCTCCTCCTTTGATTAATGGCCTTGGGCAGGGATGCAGGTTTTAATTCCCCAAAAGAGTGAGGGGCGGGGGTTAGCGACAGCTGGTAAAACTTCTTTGCTCTTTTTCAATTTGCTAGGGAAAGGCAGAAGGAAAGTTCCAGTAGCATTTTCCAGTTTTATTGCTGCCTTTAGGGAAAAGGAGTTCTGGTTCCTATGACCTGCCTTGGGGAAGAGGGATTCCAGTTTGTGTGGCTAGCCTGGGGGAGAATGGGACTGAGAGACAGGAGGGCAGGAGAAGGTCAGAGAAAAACCTTTGCTTCTGAGGCTGCTTCTGAGGACTTCATTTGGGGCACTGTTTCCTGAGCTCCGACACAGGAGACTTTTCTGGATGGAAGTGTATGGAATTAGAACTATACTAGAACCTTAAAACTCATTCCACCCTCCTGAGGAATTAGAACCTTCTCACCTCTCTTCAGTTTCATTCATGTACTATTGCTGAAGATTGAGTAAAAAGTTAACCAAGCGTAGGAGATGTCTGTCCTTACTTGTAACTCAGAAATCCACAAAGGAGCAACGTGGGGCAGTTAGTTTCATCGCTTGTGTTCATAACCTGAATCTGCCACTTGTCACCTGTGTATTTTTGGGCAAATTATACAACCCTTCTTGGTCTTAGTGTCTTCATTTAAAAGAATTTTAGGCAGCACCTATAGCTCAGTGAGTAGGGGGCCGGCCACATACACCAAGGCTGGGTGGGTTCGAGCCCAACCCAGGCCTGCAAGACGACAATGACAACTGCAGCCCAAAAATAGCCGGGCTTTGTGGCAGGTGCCGGTAGTCCCAGCTATTCGGGAGGCTAAGGCAAGAGAATCACTTAAGTCCAAGAGTTTGAGGTTGCTGTGAGCTGTTACGCCACGGTACTCTACTGAGGGTGACATAGTGAGACTCTGTCTTAATAAAAAAAAAAATAATAATAAATAAATAAAAGAATTATAATACAGGCTCGCTGGGAGAAGTATATTATATTATATAACACAATGTTTCACAAAATGTGGGCACAAGTATAAGGAAAAATCTAGAAAATCACTTGAGAAAATACTGTTGAGGCTCAGAAATGGAGATCCCACAATAGAGCACATTGAACTGAAGAAGTCTCAAGGTCCCTCTGACCCCCACCCCGACCTGAAAGCACAGGCCTGTATCTAAGATCCAGAACAATTGTTTCTACCGTCCTGTCCCTGTTTGACTGAGAATGTAACCACACCCAGACTGACTCTCTGGGGAAGAGAGATTTACAACTCTGTTTTTGGATCCATTCCTTCTCCCTAGCAATCCCCTTTGCCAGATGGTTTCTAAGCTTCTGAACCTGTTGACTTGACTTTTCAGGGAACCTCAGAGGGCACAGGGGAAGCTTCCCTTGGCCCCCACAGTATCTTTCAATTCTCTTGGATTTCATGCCATTAAATCAAGAAGAGTTTTGGTTTGTACCAACAGGGTTCTTCTATAACACGTCTCCAAAACATTCCGAAAAGACCAGGTAATCCATCACCTGCCTACTTTTTAAAAATAATGTTTGTTTGAGCAGTTACTAATTTGAATAACCTTATTACTCATTCCACCTTCCCAAGCCTCCTTAATAACAGAATTTGGCCCCACTGCCCACACTTCATGTCAGACTCAAAGACGAGAAGTCCTTGAATAGATTCTTTTTCTATCTTCTCCCACTTTAAACCTAGATAAAATTGTCCTTGAGCCCAGAAATAAACAAAATCAAACTATGAAGGGAACACCAGTCCGCCGCCAGCGCGTCTCCCTGACTTAGCAGAAAATTGAAAGAAGGGAGCAGAGACATGGATGGAGAGCTTTCATTTTCTAGAAGTGAGAAATCACCCCCAAAGAGCAAACGTTTGGTTGAATGTTTTCGTTTTTATCACTGTTGCTGATTTTGTGGAACTAGGAATAAGCTAAGGCCGATACTGTGTAACTGTAAGATCCTAAACCCTGGGTTTTCTATGGCCTGGGTCTTTCTCTCACCCTTCCCTCTGCCCTGCTCAGCCTCTGTAAATCCTCCCCCTTCCAGTTCCCAGGGAGGCAGCTTCTCCTGAGGCCTTACCTCCAGCAGTGTGAATGTGCTTACTCACCTCCTGACCCCAGGGGATTCTACCTTGGGGTGAAGCCCAGGCAAAATATCTTTCTTCTATGCTCCAATTTTATCTTAAATTTTTGAGTAGATTTGACTTTTGTTATAATGTACACGCCTCCTTGTCTTCACTTTAAATATATTTACTTCAGGAATTCTTTTATTTTTATTTTATTTTATTTTATTTTATTTTGCAGTTTTGGGTCAGGGCAGGGTTTGAACCCACCACCTCCGGTACTTGGGGCCAGCATCCTACTCCTTTGAGCCACAGGGACCGCCCTACTTCAGGAATTCTTTTCCTCCAACTTTATTAAGGTATAATTGCTGAATAAAAATTGTGTGGGTAACATCACAATTTGGTATAGTTGTGAAATGATTACCACGATCAAGCTAATTCACACATCTATTACCTCACAGTTACCTTCTGTGTGTGTGTAACCAGAACACTTAAATCACTAACTGAGCAAATTTCAAATACCGTATATACTCGGGTCATACAGGTTATTTGATTTGGTGGCGTGCACCTAATCAAATGCACGGAGTCTCCAGTCGTCTTCTGCCGTCTGCTTGAGGGGGCGGTGCTTCAGCTCAGTCCACAAGTTGCAGCTGAGCTGAAGAGGTAGGCGGCTGAACTGAACTGTATTCCACTGAACTATTTAACCCACAATATTTAATGGCACGTTTAATTAAGTGAAAACCCCATTTAAGGCAGTAAAGTCTTGTAAATAAATGTTTATAAATCCTGAATCCTTATTATCAGGGGTTTTGGAGTATAAGGATTCAGGATTTTTAACCATTTACATGTTTAGCTAATGGAACTAAGCTGA
>CAUYPK010059076.1:0-61579 GCA_963574355.1 Loris lydekkerianus | reverse complement strand
GTATAAGACACCCGTTTATTTCACCGTCCAGGGAAGAGTCAGAGTACCTGGGTAAGAGAGACAAACTACACCAGCATTAACCAAAAACAAACAAAAAAAAAAAAAAAAAAAAAGTGAGAGAGAGAAGAAACCGAGACTCTCTTCCTGAATGTCAGTATGAAGGCTGAACAGGTAGCTTGATGCCGGGAGCAAAATGGGACTGGTTTTTTTTTTCTTTTGCAGTTTTTGGCCGGGGCTGGGTTTGAACCCGCCACCTCTGGCATATGGGGCCGTTGCCCTACTCTTTTGAGCCACAGGAACCACCCCCAAAATGGGATGTTTTCTTCTGCCTGTGTCTATGTCCACCTGGACTGCAGGGAAAGGGAAATAAAAACACACATCTCTGTACTAGCATCAAGAAAAAGACCCTTCCCGTGAGGTGAAATGTCACCAAGAGCCTGTCATCTGTATCATCTGGACGTGGGACCCTGAGTCCAGCCAGGAACTGATGCAAATACTGGGTTTTGTCTTTTCTGCCTGTAGAGCAACAAAGGGGCTGCTCCTCAGGGCTGTGAAGACTCAGCCCTGAGCCGCCAGGAGGAGGAGGAAGGAGCCGTCTGTCTACCTGCCCAGTGCACGGACTCCCCGGAGGACACTCTCTCAGATGTGACTCTAGGGCACCCCAGAGCGCCTGCAGAATACCTCCCTGGGGCCTGCCGAGTCAACCTTCACCTAGCTCTCCATGCAGGCGGCAGAAGCAGAGTGAGCCTCTCTGTCACTGGGTTGGCTTTGGACAGTCGTCTTCATCTCCCCCATACAGGCCTTCCTCGTATTGCCCCTTCCTCAGCACCTCCTGCTCAGGTGCAGACTGGACCATGGGGCATGCACAAGTGGGTGCTAAAGTTATTTCTGGTGGTGGATGAAGAAACGCCATGGTCTTTGCTCAGACCCTTAGGATGTACCCATGCATATGAACGACACCAAGCCTGCTCACAGGCCAGGCTGTGGCCAGGGTGTTCCGGGGAAGTGAAGGGAACAGTGGCAGAGACTGGTGTAGGTTCTAAGATCATGGTGCGGAGGTGTGCGGTGGCCACGTTTTTAGGCCAGGTACTCAGAGGACCCACTGTTCCTGTCTGCTCCAGGATGCCCAGCCCCTGACAAGTCCCAGGCTCCACGGAGGGCACTCACGCATGCCCAGAGATGAGCTCAGGTGTGGCAGATGGGTGGCGGTGTCAGAGCCTGGCCTGTGTACCTTCTTGTCTCCAGGCCCTCCTGGGCCCCTCTCTTTCTTCTGGGGGAGACCTAACATTCTCCCTCCTCCCTGGAAGCAGGTTCTCCACACAAGGAATCAGAAGGGTCTCCAGGCCAGTGAGGTCTGGCTGAAGGATCAAGTTTAGAGGACATAGCCTCCACGTCAGCACCCCAGCCTGTGGCCCTGATGGTAATTTACTCTCATGTTCCCTCGCTGTTCTCCACGTACTTCCCAGGAGGATCAGCGATCACTTTCTCCCAGTCCTGAGAAAATCACAGCAGACTAAAGGAAATGAAGCGACTGTCCACGTCTGCTGGTCAGCAGACAGTTCAAGTTGCACAGTGTCAAGTCCTTTGAGTGTTTTACAGTATTAAAGAAAAAAACTATGTATTATTACACAGTTATTTTGTGCCAATTAAAAAATAAAGGAAAAGAGAATAAGAACAAGTAGATAGTGAAACTATTTCTTGGGATTTTAGCCTATGATAAGCAATTCTTAAAAATAATTGATTTTTCTTATATATACCTTGATTCTCATTAGATAATGACATGATCCAATTAACCTAAATAAACTATTTTACTTTTTTTTCCTCTTTTTTTTTTTATTATAGATAAAAATATGCACCATAGATGTGGCCCAACACTATTTTACTTTTTAAAAAATAAATTTGTATATTTTTCCTAGACATACATATGTGCATATGTGCGTGTGTATCATAAAAGTTACAGTAATGAGGGACAGGCAGGAACGTTGGATCAGGAAAGTACTGTGTTGTTAAAAATAAACCCTCCTTTTCCCTCTGATGATCAAAGAGGGATCATGATGTGCTGCATTCTTCCATCCTGTGCTTTCCAAGTCGAAATTAAATCCATTAATTTCAAATTTAAAAAATAAAATAACAAAAATCATCCTTTGAACTTTGGCAACACAGACAAAAAATTTAAAAACCTACGTATTTTGACCAAGCAATTATTTTCTCTTTAAATACAAAATAAAGTTTTAAGAATTTATGCTACAAATTAGGTATTTTCCAAATTGTGTAAACAAAGGTATTTGTTATGATCTTTCTAAAAAGCAGAAATTAGAAACAATACATAGATCTAGCGAGATGTTCGTTAAACAGTAGTGCATCATGAACTAATTAAAATGCGTTGCAGGAGAAGTCCAAGAATATGGGGAATCCTTGGCCTCGGATTTTTTTAATTTTTTAAATTAAAAGAGCAGGTGACATAACAGTGTGTACTTATAATCTGAAGTAAGAAAACATATACACAACCAAAAATAAAGAAAGGAATAGAGAATTTTTGAGGAATGATTATTTTGGGGGTGATGCAATATTTTCATTCTTCTTTCTTGCACTTTCTTAATTTTCCCCAAGTCTGAAATACGTATGCACTAACTTTGGTCAGCAAAGAATAATAGATGTTATGTAAAAAATAAACATGTCTATGTATAATATTTACTTACATTTATCAGTTTTATAGGTTGTTATGGACATTAATCATACTGCATATATTTAAAGGGCCCAATCTGAAGCAGTATGCAACTGTAAAGTCATTGTCACAGTCAAGAAGCCAAACCTACACAGAAGTGTCCTCTGTGCCTGGACAATCTCGCCCTCCCAGGCCTCCCTTCCCAGCCCCTCCCCTCAGGTCTGAGCAATCACTGATCTGCTTCCTGTTGCTCTGTCACTGTGATCAAACTTACATTTTCTACAGTTTTACATAAATGAAATCATATAGTCTGTGCTTTCATGTGGTTTCTTTCACTCAGCATAGTTATTTTAAGATCCTTCCAAGTCATGGCGTGTGCCAGTCGGCTATTCCTGCTAGTTGCTTGGTAGCATTTCCCTGTATGGACATATAAGCCTGTTTTTCTCTGCTCCTGTTGCTGGGCATTTGAGTTCTTTTCATTTTTGTTCACAGTAAAGGAAGCTGGCATCACTGATAGTGTATAACCCTTTGTATGCTCTCAACTTGCATGGGTGAATAGTATAGCTGTGGAATGGCTGGCTCATATGGAAACCGTGTTATCTTTTTAAGAAACTTCCAAGTCTTTATTTCCAAAGAGCTGTGGCCATATCATATTCCTAAGAGCAGTGAGCAAGAGTTCCGGTCGCTCCATATCCTTACCAGCACTTTGACCAGTCTTATTAAATTTTAGTCATTCCAGTGTAAGGAAAGTGGCATCTCGCGATGGTTTTTATTTGAATTTTCTTAATAATTGATGATGTTCAACATCTTTCCGTGTGTTCATTTACGTACATATGTCTTTTTTAGGAAAGTGGTAATATCTGAAGAGGAGACGGTTTCCCAACTCATTTTAGGTGGGCAACATTGCTCTGATATCCAGTGAGACAGAGATACTGAAAAAGACTATAAGTCAAAACCTGTCATGAGTGTAGCTGCAAACATTCTAAATAATGTTTTAACAAACATGATCCCGTGAAATATAAAAAGACTGATACTTCATTCTAGGAGTGTAAGACTTGTTTATCGTCAGTTGTGTGGAGCAACTCAAAGAGCAAGACCATGCGATAGTCCCACTACATGCAGGAAAGTCATTTGTCAAAATACAGTGTTCATCCCTGATGAAAACTCCCAGTAAACAGGGAATAAAGGGATGTTCCTGAACTCAATAAAATGCTTCTATGTATTTATAAAAAATCCTACAGATAACATCATACTTAATGGAGAAAGGCTGTTTTCCTTCTAAACCGAGGCACAAATTTGGAGTATTATTTTCTGCCACTTCCATTCAACATTGTACTGGAGTTTCCACACAGTGCGGTAAACCAATAAAGATAAACAAAATTCATTAGGGTCAGAACGGATGAGGTCCATCCCTCTTTATTCATGAATGCCACGCCCACATAAAAAGAAAAAATTGGTGGAATGTACCAGAAAAATTCTGTAACAACAAATTCGTTTAACAAGATTTCAGAATAGAAAACCAATATACAAAAATCAATTATATTTCTACATACTAGTAAATAATCAGATTTTAAACTAAAAATATACACTATCTACAATAACATCAAAAACGTGAAACAGGTTAAATCTTATGAAGTGAAATGCCTGTATACTGAAATTTATAAAACCTTGTTGATAGAAAGCTGAAGAGATGAAATCAATGGACGCACATCTAGGTCAGAAGTTCTTAGCAAGTCAATCTCCCACATTGTTCTTTACATTCAACTTAATTCTGATAAAAACCCAAGTGCCTTTTAGGTTGAAGAAACTGACAGATTGATTCTAAACTCATAAGGAACTTCAAAGGACATAGAATATCAAACACGACTCATCGTAAAGCTACAATAATGCCGACAGTGCGATGTTGGTGTAAAGACGGATAAATGGGTCCATGGAACAGAGTAAACTCCTAGGAGAACCGCCGATGTACAGACCACTGACTCCAGCAAAGATACAGAGTTGATTCAGGAGAGAAAGGCACTCTTAAAACACATAGCAACACCCTACAGGCAAAAAGGGGAAAAAAAAAAGTCCACCCCACCTCTTGCACCATATTAAAAAGTGGACTCTGATAGCTCATAATACTGCTTTATTGTATCTAAATGCAAAATTTAAAACAGTAAACTTAAAACATTGTATGACCACAAATGGGCAAAGATTTCTTAGATATGACCCCAAAAGGACAAATTAATTTAACTTTACAAAGTTAAAAACTTCTACTTTTGGAAAAACACTCTGAAGACAAAAGACAAGTCACTGGCTGGGAGGAAGATGTTTTCCAATTTCACGTCTGATGAAGCCTTGTGTTCAGAGTACATAAGGAACTCTTAAAACTCACCATTAAGGAAATGAACACTAGAAGCAGAAAAGGAGTGTAACCTCAAAGTGATAGTTAAAGACGTGTGGGATTGTTTCCTCATTACTGTCATATCCGTTATGTGTTATTTTAAAAATCAGCTACTGTGTCGGAAACAAGGGCCTGAATGTAGTTTTCACATTTCAAGTAACTGGCAACATTGACTGAAAGTTTCCTTTTTTCCTTCATATTCTCAGTGAAAATGGCAGAATGTAGACCAGAAACTCCAAATCTCAATCTTGAGACTCACCAGAGTGTGAGGTATTAGCCAAACAAAATACACGTTACTCTGCTTGGGCAGGTTCTGTGCAGCTTACATTTTGTTCAAGGCTCTCAGTGGACTCTCACGCTGTGGGAGGAAGACAGGGGGACCGGGAGGTGACCCATCAGCATGCTCCAGTGCATGGCAGGCGGGGAGGACCTCCTTGTCTTGACACCCTCTTCTTTTCAGTAGACCAGGACATGCGTCCACACTGCAGTGTGTGTAGATCCAGAGCTTCATCCCACAGGTTTATGCCACGTCTATGCAGATGGTTGGATGGCTTTAGCTTTACTAATAAATAAAATGGAGTGTAAATCTGGTGGGAAATAGTCCTGAATTTTTGTGCATATGATCTGTAAGTTGAACTAAAAGTCAATTTTTGGCCCAGTCAGATGCCTGTGCCCAGATGTGAGCTTGCTTTGAGGTGGGCCCCTGGATCCTGGCATGTTACTGTCAATCCAAGCAGATAGAAATTTGTTTTCTTTTCATAGAGTCTGGGGGTCCTTAGGCAAGAAAGCGTTCCTTCAGATTACCTTGGCCAGCTGGTATTTAACAGGAAACCTAATATGGTAAATTTTTCATCATACAGGAAACTACATGCTGGAGGCTAACACTCACGGGATCGGGCTGATGAGCGCAGGCACAAAAATCCAATGAAATGATGCTCTTTCTCATGAGAGCATTTCTGGTAGCCCCTGGTTTACAGGAGCGCAGGGTTCTGGGGAAGCAGCAGGGCCTCGCTAGGCAGGGTCCCCAGCGGTGGCCCGCGGGAGGACCGAGGCCTGCAGAGGGAGAGGCTATGGGTCGTTTCTGCTGGCCCTGCAGGGTCCTCATGAACTGGGTAAAGTCAGGTCTTACTGATTAACAAGCTGAGGCGCTGCACGGGGTAGAGGTGGCAGCGTCAGAGGGAGCCAAGGGGACGAAGGATAGTGCCTGGAGCCCTCTGAGAACAGGTGGCAGGGCCTGCCCCTCCCCTCCCCTCGGCTGCTGCCATCTGGCCGAATGTCGCCTTGGAGCTGCAGACAACCCCTGGGCGGTCCTGCCCCCAGTGGAGCTAGAGGCAGCAGGTGTACTTTGAGTTTCTTTTCTCTTCAGAGCGCACTGACTTTCTCACCATGTGAGGGGCTCAGGCTTGGAGAGCGTTGGGGGGATAAATGTCTGTGGTTCCTGGGCTGTCTCCTCCGACCGCACAGTCAGCCCCGGCGCCGCCAGCTCTTCCCGTGGGTGATGCTGCCACTCCAGGAAAGGGGACAACGCGTCCTTGCCCGTAGCGAAACCAGGAGAGTTTCCAAGCAGAACTCCCCTTACGCTGGCTTCCAATCGCACATGCGTGCACACACCTTCTTACATTTAGAAAATAATAATTAAGAAAGCTCAAGGCTAGATGAATGTCTTGTTTTAGAAGCACGTTCCTTGCATTTCTGGGCCGCGATACCCCGAGAGGGTGGACAGCACTCACCGCTAAGCGGAGGGGAGCGCGTCTCAGTGGTGGGGTCGCGTGGGGTCGCCAGTCCTGCCGCAAATCGGTAAATTGTTAAGGTATTAAAAAGTCGATAATCTTGTTGATGACCAAGATTTTTTAATACGGTATTTGTTTTTGAGATGTTTACTATGATTTTTCCTGCTTTATAACGGTTTGCTTTCCCTGTCCCATTACTGTATAATGAACTAGCAGTGTTCCTACATTATGAATGTTATTATGGGGACGTTTAGACAGCAAAAAGTGCGCAGCGGGAGAAGATGAACTGGCTCATTTTCGTTTTGGCTTCAGAGCTCTATTAGAGTTCCTGTTATTTCCTCCAGATTAGAGGTGGAGAGAACATTGAATTTAGATAGCAACTATTTGCTTTAGTAACTTCAAGCATCTATTTTTAAGTAATTTGATGAGCAGTCCCCGTCTTAATACTAAGTATTACATTCTGTGTGTGATCCTGCCCTACTATTTTTCTTTCTTTCTTTTTTTTTTTTTTTTGTATTTCTATCCTAAATATCTCCAGATGTAAAAAGAAGTGTGAATAATGAAGATATTAGGACTTCATTAATTAAACTGAGTACTGTCTTGGAAATGCACTCTAGATATTGCTATAAATTATATGTCCACATTTCAAAGGGATACTTAAAATAATTACAAGACTCTTATGATATTTTCTCCAAAGATTGAGAGAGGAGGCATGCTTTGGACTGCTGAGCCATTTCTCATCCACATTTAAGTGTCACTGAGATTTTATAAAGCTTTCTCCCCTTATTTATAAACTCAGCCTCCTTCAGAACATTTGTAATAGTTCCTCCAACCTGAAATCTGACTACTTGGTAGGGTCCCAGTAACATATGGAGTCATTTCCCAGAAGCGTAATCTGAAAGGGAGGTTTGTATTTGTTTATTCTTGGTTGACTGTTAGTTTCTTATTGACCTTAACCAACCCCTAGTTAAATCCACAAGGTGAAAGAAAGAGAAAAATTTTTTAAAATATAACATTTTTTCATGTTTAAAGAGAAAATATTTCTCTATTTCTAGTAGTGTCGAAGTCTTCTATTGCTTTTGCTCATAGACAATGTCCTGTGTTTCTTAGAAAGTAGCTTGGAAACCCAGTGAGAAGACCTGTGTTTTCTTATGCCAGACACCTGCACATTTTAATCTTCCTTCACATGGCAGATTTTGGTATTTGCATAAAAATACTCTGTGCATTACAGGTATTACCAGGCTAGCAGTGGTTTAAGTAGTTTGTGGAAGAGCCTTAAATGAAACATTAATCAGGAGAAAGACAAAACTTGACTAATATATAAATTTCTATTATAGATCAAGCATCCCTACTCCCCAAATAGGAAATACAAAACACTTGTTGTCCCAAGCAGTGCACAGAAGGGACACCAAACTGCATTCATAAACAACTGATTTCCATCTACACAGGGTGGAACCGGTTTTCTAAATAGTAAGCCTTTTATTTGCAGTCACTATGTTTAGTCTTTCAGGTCAAGTTTATGGTTTTGTTGGTTTGACTTCATCTAGACATGGAGGTTGCCATTAGGTGGTGGCTTATAATGTCTTACGATACTGACATCATGGGTTGTAGAGTCAGAACTGTGGAAATTAACATGTCCAACTCGCTCAGGAATAAATTGATGTCAGACAGGTAAAATGACTTGCTTAGTATCGCACAGCCATCAGTGGGAAGGCAGTGGTGACTGAGGGCTGTTTCCATTATTTCCACTGTCCAGGGAGAAAGGTTGGAGGAAGGCTGGCCAGGGCAGAGGAGAGCCTGGAGTGAAGCATAGCAGTACTATGGGTGGTTAGGCTGCAGAGGTCATCCACAGGAGGTGATAGTTTGCTTATAACTGTGCAGACCAACGTTTAAGATGCAGGAGGTTGCTGCCAGTCCATATCATTTCTTGGTACTTTGATTTGGGGTTCATGACATAATACTGGGGTTGGGAGGGGCTGTGGGGATTGCCAGTGACTACAGAAAGAAAAGGAATGGTATTTCCTATAACCTGAGCGCTGAAAGGTCTCTAATGTCTCCTGTGAGCCATCCGGATGGGGAAGTCTATACATGTTGGCTGGATGCTTATCTATCTAGAATGAGGGTTGAATAAGTAGATGTTCATGAAATACTTGATGAAATCAGTTCTTCCCCGACCTACCTGACACACTGTTGACACCTTTATCCTCTCAGTTACTCAAGAAGAAGCCTTCACTCTCTTTTCTACCTACATTTAGTCCTGTACATATATGTAGCTTACAAACCACTGGATTTACTTTTTCCATTTCTATTTTCTTCACCTACTTGAGATCCTAAAGAATTTTTGCTTTGGGTTCTGCAATACACACCTCTGGTAGCTGGTATGTTGATAGGCTCACTTTCTTATATAGCCCCTCCCACTGTAGCTGTAGGTGTTATTATGTGATGACATATGGTCAGTGAGTCATCAAGGCTGATGCAAGAGGAGTTTTGGTAAGTACCTTCTCACTGGGACTTGTCCTCTTGGACTGCTCCTTTCTCGGAAATTAGCTGCTATGCTGGGAGGAAGCTCAAGTATCCACATGAAAAGGCCCATGTAGAGGATCATGGAGGCTCTATGCTGACACAGCTACACTCTCAGAAGGTGGCCAAGAACCACAATCATGAGCATATGAATCGTCAGAATGTCCATCCCTGTTAAGCCTCCAAATGCCCACAGTCAGTTGAGATTGTTTGGAGTGGAAGAACTTCCTAGCTAAGCTCAATCAAGTGCAAGCTTATGAGACTTGGTAAACGTTTGAGTTTTTATTCCTTTTTTTTTGTGTGTGTGTGTGTGTGGTTGCAGTCGGAGACACTAAGTCTTGGAGGGTCTTCTCCTCCTGCTTGTTATTTTTCTTCATCTTCTTGCTTCCTCACTTCTGGTGGCCTCCTCAAACTTTCTCTCTCCCTCCTCATCCTTATCCCTGATCTTCTGCTCAACTGGGGTGCTTACCATTGTTCTCTGTCTCTCTCTCTCTTTGCCTCTCCCCGCCTTTTCTTCTTGCAGAGGCCTCTCCTGAGTTACTATCAGCGCCTCTGTGGAGCTGATCCACCTTCCAAAGGCCTGGGGAATGCCAGCCTCTGAACCCCCCAGAGGGTGGCGTTCTCTCCACAGCACCTTCTCTGCCACACACAGTGCCCGCTAACACCCAGATTGCCATTCCTGGCCCTCTGCCATGCTTGGTGCATACTGAGCACGTGTCCCTGAGTTGTGTCCTCTAACTTTTGTGGATGAGAACACGGTGCTCTTGTAACCCTCACACTGACTGAAGTGTGATGAGCCACTCAGGAAATCACTGGTAGAGCTAGAATTACTAACGTTAGGACACAAAGAGCAAAGGACATGTAGTACCCTCTTCATGCATTGTGGAGCCCTTTAGAACACTGTGTCTTAGCAAACAGGACAGGCAGCTTAGTCACTCTGCTGGGCCATGCATCTTTCCATGTAAGTGCTGTAATTTTGAGGACATACTGAATCCTACAAAGTATTTCCAAGGAACAAGGGGATATATTTAGACAAGTAGGCAGAGACAGATGAGAGAGGGAGGAGATAGATGAATAAGCCTTTGGTGCAACTTACTGAGGACTGCTGTTGGGAGTAGCATACTTACAGGCTGAATGATAATGAAATCAACCCTTACATCTCAAAGACCAGGCTGGGGAGAACACAATTTGTTTCCCAGCAGAAGACATTTGGAACTAGATGGAAGATGATTTTCTAAGCATGCCCCAAGGCTGACTCAGGACAACAGACTTTGTTGAGACTCCACTGGGTTGTGGCCACTGTCTCCTGAGCTATGACCCCCCAGACAGGGGGTGATCAGGGTGGTCAGGGTGACTTGGAAGTGTGTTCGTGGTAAAATGGAGTTGCCTTGGGGCCTCTCACAGCTCCCCTTCCAGCTCTGCAGCCAGATAGAATTTCAAAGAAAATTAAAATAGAGAACAGATGAGGACCCCACTGGGAAAGGAAACACAAGTGCATCTTCTCCGCACTTGCTGCCTCTGTTGCTGTGGGCCTGTCTTGTCACCGCTGCAGAGCCCCTGTCAGCCTGGAGGCCGGGGCCGCACCCTCCTGCCCATGCACTTAAACCAGGCCTTTCTTCTGTCCTTGTCCCTAGTGAGGATTTCAGTTTCAGATGATTTTTTTTTAGCTTAGGCAAGGAATTAAGTATGAAAATATGAACTACTTTTAAAATAATTATGTTTATAAGGATTTTTAATAACAAATCCCAACTAAAATCTGTTATCAATGTACCTTTACTGAACATTGTATAATTTAGAAAGGCACAGAATTGTTTCAAGTTCTAAGTTTCATTTAACATTAGGAAATGACTAGTTGTTACCCTGACTATAGTAACAATAACGATTTTTGTGACCTTAGGAATCAGATAAAGCAGATACCTGTGAATCAAAGGAATGGGAGAGATTCACAAGCAGGTGGGATGGGGTTTTAGCAGGATTTTGAAGTCAAATAGCAGTAAGATCTTTAAGGAAATAACATTTTAGCACATGAGATTATTAAACATATGAAACGAACAAGAAGTTTAATATATGATACAGTTTTATTTACCCTTAAATTTGAGTTCTTGCTGAGCGAAAGTGGATTATTTCTATCCTATCATGAATGTCATGGTGAATTCCACAATGCTTGTCATTTGCCTCAACTTGCATTCTTCTAAAAAGTGCTAAATTAGTAGGCTAAGATGGCTTTCAGAGAGTTCACAAGAGCTTCCTCAATTTGAACTAGGACCTGGAGCTCCTTGTATTCTGTTACGAGTGCCTGCTAATCACATTGCCAGTAAGTTATGTCCTGGAAAATTGCACTGGAATGCAATTCACACGAATACAACCATGTACTTAGTGACAGCTGATATTAGAAGACATATTTTACAAACAGACAAAACAATTGTTTTTAACACTTAATGATCTTCCATTTTGGAGAGGTAATAAAGAAGATGTTGAAAATCTCAGTTGATTCCTGTTCTTGGCAGTGAAAGGTAATAAAGCAGGTGCTCAGAATCCCGGTCACTCACTGTTCTTGGCCAACTGTGTGGCCAAACTCAGCTTGACTGTGTCTCTAACCAGCATCTGCACAAACGGTTTGGACAAACCCGCCACACCTCTCCACTGCCACATGGATTCTGGAGACATCTATAAGATGCAGGACCAGGTGGACGTGGCATTCAGCATTCAGTAGATTCACTCAGCACAGTCAGGGGCTGGTGAGCCATAGACCACCAGACTCTCTCTCTTCTCGGTTGTCACTCCTGCTGTCCCCTCTGTCCTGGACACTCTTGCCTCCCACGTCTTTGCTTGGCATGACAGCCCGTCCTCAGTGCCAAGTGCTCTGAACAGCCATTCTCATGTCCTCTGTCACCTGTATATTCTGGCCTTGCTCATTTCATTGTCTGTTTCTCTCTCTACCTGCCCCACTATCGGGGTCCTGCGGGAAGGCCCTCTCTCTGCCGGGTGTCCTGCGGGAAGGCCCTCTCTCTGCCTGGTGTCCTGCGGGAAGGCCCTCTCTCTGCCGGGTGTCCTGCGGGAAGGCCCTCTCTCTGCCGGGTGTCTCGCTGTCTTCTCCATGGTAATCCTGGAATTGGGCTGCACTTCCCACCTTGTAGCTGCTCCCTGTGCTATGGTCCACTTCAGACATGGTCCATGTGACCAAGGAACACATTTCTCTTAGAATTGAAACACACTGCAAAGATGAAAAGTACACACCAGATCTGGAAGACCCAGAAGAGAATTAAGTATATAAAATATGCCTAATGTCTACGTTATCTGTTGAAATGAAAATACTTTGGATATATTAGGTTAAGTAAAATCTATTATTGAGAATGATTTCATTTGTTTCTTTTCAATTTTTTAAATGTGACTACTAGAAATTTTAAAATGAATTAAACTTTAAGATATGAAATTTCAGGTAGTTCCCTGATGCCACTGCTCTGTGGCTTTGAACTCTACAAACTGCTGCTTCAGTGGCGCTGGGTGACCTTTGTGAATGGACACGCCAACCCTCAGGCCTGCCCCGCCCTGCTCCATTGGCAAGGGGAGGTTTCCCTTCACCCCCTGACTTTCTGTGTCAGACACACCACGGAGGGTCTTTCCTCTGCATGCGTTTGGTAGCTGTCACTCAGGGGTTTGGGCAGTTCGGGCTCTGGTTTGGGGTCTGGCTCCTGTGATTCTGGTGCTGTTGGGTCTCCCCTTCATATTCCCAGTGGCTTGCCCTCCTCCCTCCCCCCCCCATTGTCACCATCAGCTGGCTAGGCAGCTTTGTCCCCACCTTGCCCTCCTCCTCACACCTGTTCTGCAGCCAGTTGTCCTAGCCAAGCATCTCCTCCATCACTGCCTCACATTCCCTCACAAACATCTGAGTGACCCCAGCCAGGATCACAGGAGCTTCCCCCTGGACGTTCTAATTACCTACCTCCTGAGCTGGCGTGCTGACTTTTGTAGCCCCCGGAGTTCTCATGGTGTTTTGCCGTGAAGAGTCATGTGTCCATAAATAACAGAAAGAAGCACTGCTGGGGCCCAGTCTGGTCTGGGGTGGGAGGCTCTTCCTGGAAACGCTCATGTCTCCTTCATGCCAAGTGGCCGGCGGGCAAGCGAGTACAGGCGGATGTTGTCAGAGTCAGAATGAGTCTCATTGCTAAGGCAACCCTGACAAAGGGAGTCTGGGAGGGGCATGAAGAGAGGGTTCCCTGCTGGTATGGCTGATAACACAAAAGCCTGCAAACACCACAGGCCCGCACAAAGGCTGCGCAGCCTCACGCAGAAGGCCTTCAGCAGCGACGCATGCCCAGCCTCTGCCCGTGCAGCTGCCGCCTGGCATGGCCTTGTTACTGATCTGTGTAGCCGAGGATAGTTGTTTCAAAGCAATCACGTCATCCTCTTCCTTTGTTCCTTTAAAAACCTTCATCTTCCTTCACCGCCCCGATAGTGTGTGTAGTTTATGACGTAGTTGTGTTCCCGTCATGATGCTCTATTCCCAAATGAGCAGCCCTTCTTTTAGAGACCTTCTGTGTGTTTCCTGGGTTGGCAAACATTTTTAGTATCCATAACTCCCACCAAGAAGCAGAAGGTGGTAATTTATTAGCATTGGTCATTGATTTTCTGCCCTTCCGAGGTTGACTTTGTGCCCTTCCGAGGTCGACTTTCTGCCCTTCTGAGGTCGACTTTCTTCCCTTCCGAGGTTGACTTTCTGCCCTTCCGAGGTTGATTTTCTGCCCTTCTCTGCCCAGCTCATATCCCTGGGGTTGCTCACACAGCCTCTCTTCTTTCTGGAATCCATTTGGCTTTGGTCAAGGAGACGGTTTAGCAAGTCAAAGGATGAAAGTGGAGAAAGGCTGGGGTGTGGCTTCTCTGATGCAGCCTGGCAGTGGTGTGGTTGGTTCTCATAAAGTAGCCGCATTCTTCTCTGATTACCTGTGGTTACTGGGAGTCTCCTCTGCAGTTCCAGATTCTGCCAGGCTTTGCTAACAACACTGGTCCCACTGACCTTTTGGAGTTCGAGGTGGAAATCACTTTTCCTTGTAGCCAGATCCTCAGTGGCTCAGCACCCCTCATGGGTTTGTTTAACTGCTCATACCTCCATAAAGAGCCCCTTCTTTAACTCTCTTTACATTTCAGATGAATTCTAATTCTGCTTTTGGCCCAGTTGCTGATCTAGCCATACCCACTCATCAGAAAGTCACTCAGACTCTGAGTGGCTGAAACATGCCGCCTCCATCACCCTCTCTGCCTAGCAATGCTCTGTCATATTACTGTATCTTAATTTTCTGTGCAGCATTAATAAAATACTTTTTTTTTTAGAGACAGAGTCTCACTTTACTGCCCTCAGTAGAGTGCCATGATGTCACAGGACTCACAGCAACCTCCAGCTCTTGGGCTTCTGCGATTCTCCTGCCTCAGCCTCCTGAGCAGCTGGGACTACCCATCACAACTGCCCCGGCTAATAAAATACTTTTTAATATATTTATTCTGTATCTTTCCTCAACAGAATGCCATGAGAATTTAGACCCTTCATAGAAGTGCAGCAGCGTAACAGTATCTGAAGGTGATACACTTACCATTGTTTTCCCTTTGAACTGCAGGCCAGTTTCTCTCATTAAATCCCAAAGCAGAGACAGCAGCTCTATTTGGTAAATTGAGCTTACTGAGAAAACCAAGTCTTTTCTATTTGCATGAAAGACAAGATCACACAGCTAATTTATGGACAATTATTTTGCTGATCTCAAGGTTCAAGAGCAGAATGAGAGAAGGAAGAAAGCTCACATGTTCCCTGATAAATTCTCCTGCCATGAAGGTCACTGAAGACCTGTCACTTCCACCTAGGAAATGACAATGGACGCTAGAGTCTCCCAAGCTAAGACCAAAGACAACATGATCTGAAGAGACAAAGAAATACTTAACTTCCCAACAGATGTATAGACATTTGGCTGTCAAGTAAACATTGTACAAAGACTATTTTGTTTAAATCTGAATCTCAGTCAATATTTCCTGGTAAACATTAACCAACTTCTACTTTACAGAGAATTCCATTTTAAAGTGTGACATTGAGCAGAAGGGGGACATTCTGCTCTTAGAACCATTTAATAATGAACGGTGAATTTGAGTTATTATCAGTTGTTATTCTTCTTAGAGTTTTTCCTGGTGTGTTCTGACCTAAGATTAAAAAAAAAAATTCCAGAAAGGTTCTGCTTTTATAAATGACTTCCAAATAACTCACGGGGATGACATAGATTTATTTTATGTACTGAAGTTCTCTCCCATCCAATAAGACTTTGGCAGCCTTGCACCTGCTGCCGAGGTGGGTAGTGCCAGTGCTCCAGCCTCGGTGGAGCACCTGGTTATTTATTAGTCAGTATCCCACAGTCATGATCTTACCAGCAGGACCTGCCATCATCCTAGGAGTGTTAACAGGTCCCACTTCCTAGGTAGCTTTGGCAGGGGAACTCAGAAGGAGGCATCAGTCAGGAAAGAAGACGACCACGGACCTTGTGGAGAGAAAATAAACCCTATAAGGGGTTTCTAGGTTGGCAGAGAAGACTGTGCCTCTCTCCTGCCCTGACTCATGTGTCCACGTCTGTGTCCCTACACTGTTACCTGGAGAGCTCTCCAGCCCTTCTCTGCCTCCCACACCTCATCTAGGCTCCCTTTGGGTCCTGGTTTCAGATAATTTTTAGGTATCCATCTCTGGCTTCTCTCACGAGTGAGTTAAACTGGGATTAAAAGCATCCAGAACACACAGTTTGAAGGAGAATTAAATGGAAAAATCTAGTAGAACCTCTGTGAGTTGACCATCCAGGGGAATGTACTAAGCTGGTCAACTCATAGAGGTGGCCGACATAAGGACATGGGCTGGCCGTGCTGAGATGCACCTGGACGTGTCCAGTCTATAGAAATTGGTTAATGTCAGGAGGCAGTTAATGAAGGGGGGTGGTCGCCTAGGGAGGTGCTGCTGCATATACACAAGAGCTTTGTCAGTGACAAAGTGCAATTCAAATATGGTCTTGCGTAAATGCCTTCCCCTCTCAACAATGTTTCTCAGTTTCCTATTTACGTATGTTGTTATGAGAACTAATGTTTATTGAGAGCTTACAATGTATCAGGCATTCCACTCTACATTTTAGGAATATAAATATTTTTTTAAGAAATAAATGAATAAGTGAGTGAGTCCCCATCCCACCATGAGGTAGGTGCTGTATCTGTACTTATTCCACGGTGAACTGTGGCACTGGTGGGCTACGTGACTGTCCCCTGGTCACCCACCAGGGAGGAGACCTGGCATTGAACCAGGCCCCATGTTTTCAACAATTATGCTGGTTATTTATGGAAATGGCACCGCTACTGTGCCTGCCATGTGGCTGAGGGCCACAGGCAGGGCCATCTGTCTCTGACCCCAGACACCCTGGGCACAGCGCCTTCCACTGTCACTGAGGGAGCCCACTGCTCCTTTCCTGTCCTTATGCAGACGCACGGCTCCAGTCTAACTCAGCTCTCATTTGCCGCTCCGTCTGGACTTCCCACCGGCCCACCCAGTAACGTTCTCTCGTCCGTCCATTTTGTACACAGATACACCCCATTGTCCCTACTGTGTAATTCTTATTCTTAAAATTTTCATGAATCCTCAGTTACTGAAAAACTGTAAGCTTCTTAGTCTTTCCATTTACTGCACCTCATAGCAGAGGGGAAGTGCAGCACGTGCTCAGCACAGATGATCGTCTCACCTGATGGCCTGTCCTGTGACTCTCTCACGGGGACGTCCCCACCTGCCTCCCCCTCTCTGGGGGCTGTGCAGCCTTTCCATTTCCGCCCTGCTCTCCTCCGTCTGGATGACCTGGCTGCTCTGTCCGGGGGGGGCCTCTTCCACTATTCCCTGAAGCCTTCTTAGACTCCCCTTTGGCAGAAGAGAACCAAATCCCCCACAGCTAAAGGCCAGAAGAACATTAGAAAGCCTTCAACATCATTAGCTGCCAAGAGATCACTAGGTACTCACTAGAATAACAAAAATTAAAAAGACCCCAAACAGAAAACATGGTGAGAACAGGGATTCACAAACTTCTCGTAGATTGTTGATGGAGAAGAAGAATGGTTCACGGTTTTGGCAAGCTTATAAAACTAAACATCCATGGCCATTCTGTGACTAGGCATTTACTCCTGGGAAATGAAGACATATGTTCACACAAACACATGTTCAAGAATATTCCAGGCAGTGTTATTTGAAATGGACAAAAATTGGACATGGTATAAAGTGACTTCCAATAGAAGGGGAAATAAACAAACTGATACATTCATATAATAGAAGTCTATTTAGTAAAAAAGGAAACAAATGATTGATATGTACAATAACATTATTGATTATAAACAACAGTATCAATGTGAAAGAAATCTTACATAGTACATTAACTTTTTAATAGCAGGCAAAACTAATCTGTGGTAGAAAAACCAGAATAGTGGCTGTACCTGTGGGATACAGGTAAGGGCTGAAGGAGGCAACAGGGCCTTTCTGGGGTGATGGTCATGTTCTGTACCTTGAGAGGGGCTTTGGTTACACAGGTGCTTACATTTATCAAATCTCGTAGGATGTATACTTGAGACTTGTGAATTCAATATATTTAATATGTAAGAGTTACATCAAAAGAAAAAATGTAAATAAATATTGAATTTTGATTAATTTTACAAATGCTGAAGTTTAGGGGGAGGAATGTGCTGACATTGCAATATATTTTGAAATGCATCAAAAATTAGATGATGGATGGATGGATGGATGAATGGATGGAGAAATGGGTTGATGACTACATATGGGAAAGGGCAGATGTAATAAAATGTTAATGGTTGAAAATGAGAAAACTAAGAGTGCCCACTTCACCTGGTGTGTGAAAGGCCTGTGAGTGTTAGCAGGTGGAGAGAACAGGAACATTGTGAAGGCTACAGAAATATCCGCAAGAAAAATACAGAAAACCCGTATGCTAGCCATTTGTTACTTGTGGATTTCTCTCTCCTTTTTCCGGGAAGTGGACATACTTTCTTACTTTCTTTTGACTGGAACAGGTTAGTGTGAGTCTGTGAAGCCAGCAGGTGCCTGAGAGCCTGGCTCATCCCCGCCCACAGCAGGTTCCAGAATGATTTATGGGATGGAGGAATTTGTATTTGCACAGTGGCCCCAGTGTTATCATGTTGGAAGTTAAATTATGAAAAATTCTCAAGGAAATATATTCTAGTATTTTCACATGTACCTATGTTAAGCTCAGCTACATTTTAAATGACATATCTAAAAGGAATTCCTAGGAACTTCCTTAATAATGAAACCAGAATGACTTCCAATCAGCATAGCAAGTGTTCACAGGTGAGCAGACACTTCCAGACACTCGAAGGTGTCTGACAACAGTGTGTTCATGTGAAGTATTTTTAGTATTTGCTTAAAACATATTTCTATTACAAATTGGTTTAACAGGTATTTTTCAACTAAAGCACAAGATTAAACTTAAGTTCTAGCTCAGACTCCACCACTAAGTTAACATGAATAGTAAGATTCACAGTGGAAGAACAGTACAGGTGTTACAAAGTCCGACTTAGGTGCCATGCACAGAAATAATATTGCCACACGGCAAAGAGCAAGCCCAAGAATTGCCAATCACCAATACGAATTGAATTTTGAAAAGAAAAAGCTCTGTGTGTCTTCCATGGAGGATGAGACTAGATGCCTCAAATGCTGTCACATCCTGCCAGAAGGGACAGGGAGCGTGGAAAGCCTGCTGTCCCAACCCCTTCTTCACTTGTGCTTGCAATCTCAAGCTCAACTTCGCTGAGAAAAGGTTGATTATTGAAATAGATTTGGTTGCCAATGACAACAGTTTGTAATTGACTATTAACATGCTCTTGCTATGATGGCAAATTCGCTGAGAATCTTTAATGTTATAAAGAGCAGACAAAAATAAATTATAGACTGAACATGCATTAATACAAATTGCTTTCATTTACCACACATTTATTTTGAGATGAACAGACAATCTGAGAAAGCACAGTGTTTTCATGTCTATCTACGGACGTGACTATGGGGCCTGCTTTGATGGTCATAATGAATGTGTAGTCACCCCCGCAGAGACAGCCCGATTAACGAGCTCAGAAGGCCAGTCTTCTAAATACTGCTGACGCTGACATCTGCTTCAGAGACTAGTGGCTTGGTTTTTTCAGAAATAATTTCAGGTACTTTAGATCTGATGTATTTTACCATAATCTTTTAGTTCTCTTACTTCATTAGTTAACATTTAATGTCTAAACATTTCATTTCAAAAGGATATGCCATTTTATTTCACATCTGGCCTAAGGACCTTGCTTGCCTTGTTCTCCCTGTCATGGTGAAATGTCCTTTTGTTGCTTACATTCCAGGAACCTTCAACATCAATTTGTTATTGAGATCTTTAGTCTCCTAAAAAATGCCAGGGTAGAGTGGGTTAGACTTTTCACTGGAGCAGGACTCCGAGTGAGTTTTGTAGGTGCTCTCTAAGCATCGCTCCCCAGCCCCATGGCCACTTCCTCCTGCAGCTTCTGCAGGGCACCTCCCGTCCTTCTCCCGAGCTTGTCACCTTGATGTGGTATTCCCAGGACCTGCTCATTCTCCTTCCCCAGAGCCAAAGTCAACTTCATAAAACTGATTCAGGCCACAGCAGGAGACGCTACACACTTGGAGCTCAGGGGGAGCGGATGTCACCCCTCAGACCATGGGCCTGGCGGGTCTTGTCCGGACTCTCCTGTCCTGCTCACACCTGATCCTGTCCTCCCTCTCCCAGCTGTAAGCCCATCCTGAGGTTCCTAGAGCTTCTTCTCCTCCTAATTTTGACCTGATGCTTGTCTTGACCCCTTAGCACAGCACATCCTGTCACACCTGATCCTGACCTCTGACACTAGCTAAGTATTCCCAGCATTTGCTAAATATCCTCAGTCTATTATTCTCTAGAGGTGTTACTATCATGGTCCCCAGTCACCTCTCCTGTTTTCCACAGTAACATGTCATTATAAGCCCCAAGTTTCTGCTTTAATTTTTTTTTTTTTTTTAAGACAGAGCCTCAAGCTGTTGCCCTGGGTAGAGTACTGTGGCGTCACAGCTCACAGCAACCTCCAACTCCTGGGCTTAAGCGATTCTCTTGTCTCAGCCTCCCAAGTAGCTGGGATGACAGGTGCCTGCCACAACACTGGCTACTTTTTGGTTGTAGTTGTCATTGTTGTTTGGCAGGCCTAGGCTGGATTCGAACCTGCCAGCTCTGATGTATATGGCTGGCGCCTTAGCCACTTGAGGTACAGGCGCGGAGCCTCTCCTTTGCATCTTAAATTGCCCTAAATTTGAGGCAGGAAATAGTTTTCTGAATATATTTCATATATATTATACCTGTCACATAAGTATTGGATGTATGCATGTGTCTTAGTCTACCAGGACTCATGTAACAAAGGACAATCAACCAAGTGGCTTGGAGCAGCAGAAGTTTATCTCTCCTGGTCTGAAGGCTGGGAAGTCCAGGGCTGGGGGCTGGCAGGATCGGGTGCGGTGAGGACTGGATTCCTGGTTCATAAAAGGTGCCCCCTTGCTGTGTCCTCAGGGCAGGAGGGTTGAGAGTCTCTTTAGGTCTCTCTCTGGCACTAATTCTGTTAGTAAAGGCTCTACCCTCATGATCTAATCACTTCACAAAGGTCCCCACCTCCTAATATTGCATTGGGGGTAGAAGTTCAGTATATGAGTTTGGTGTTGGGAGGGGACACATCCAGCCCATAGCAATACAACACCTGAGAGTGTGTGTGTGCACCATGCTTACATATCACTCCTCAAACAAAACTCCCCTCTCCTTAAAAGTTCTAGCACACATGAATTTTTCTCTCTCTGTTTTCCAAAACCCATGTGAATTTTAATTTCAGCATTTTCAAATTGCCATTCAGCTCATGGAAGAGAGAAGGGATGGGAAGTAGACCCAGGCATCAGTGAAGAGAGACACAGCAGGAGACATGCTCTGTGCAGGTGATTTTGTAAGAAAGAGAATAATAAAAATCGATCCAGCTGAGTATTTTCTTTGAAAACTGGACCATAAATAATATTCGTCATTTGGCTTGTGTCTTTATTATTTATTGTGGTAAACAAAAAGTGTGATTAGACTCCCCTAATATTTTCTCTGTGGTGTCAATTCCTCAATCCATTCCATTCTTCTTAATTAAGTTCACTTCAACCAATAAGTATTGATTGGCCATTTTGTAGTTCTCAGTATAGGCAAAACATGACACTGAGTCAGACCCGGCACCTGCCCTTCACAAGTTTAAGGACTAGGAAGGATTTGGAATATTGATTAATTAGGATTCACTGCCATGAAATGCCACATGCCTGGCAAGGTTGAGCTGTACTGTGGCTGAAAGTCTATGTCTCCCCAAAGTCCATCTGCTGAAATCCTGACTCCCAAAGTGATAGTATTAGAAGGTGGGCCTTGGGTGGTGATTTGGGCATGGAGCAGAGCCCTCATAAATGCCATTAGTGCCCTTATAAGAGCGATCCCAGAGAGACCCTTACCCTCTATCACAGGAGGAGCCAGGAAGTTTGGAAAACCTGGTGAAGGGAAGTATCAATGAAAACTTCCCAGGTCTAACAAAAGAGTTAGACATTTAGATACAGGAGGCCCAACAATCCCCAGGCAAATACATTGAAAAGAGGACTTCACTATGGTATATTATAATCAGAGTGACTAAAGACAAGGTGAAAGAAAGAATGTTTAAATTAACAAGAGAAAAGTGTCGAGTCACCTGAAAAAGAAAACCCCTCCAAATAACTAACAGCAGACTTCTCTGTAGAACGCCAGCCAGCAGAGTGGGCTGGCACTTTCAAAGTGCTAAAAGAAAAGCTACCAGATGAGCATTTAATATCACACCAGAATCAACTTTATAAATAAAGAGAAGTAAAGTGCTTCACAGACAAGTGAATACCGAGAAAATTTCTAATCACTAGATTGACCAACCCTACAGGAAATGCTCAGAGGGATCTTACATGGAATGGAACACCAATATTCATTATCCCCCAAACACAGGAAAATATAAGATTCAAAAGCCTGACAAGACAATCACATAAGGGAGGAAGAGAAAAGAATCAGAAGGCCACAAAGGCAAAAAGGCAGAAAAAAGAGAAAGAAACAGATATTGGGATGCAAGGCATGTTCAACTCATGCAAGTCGATAACTATGACCCACCACATGAACAGAATGAAAAACAAAACCGTATAATCATTTCAATAGATGCAGAATTATCATTTAATAAAATCCGTTATTCTCTCATGGTAAAAATCCTCAAAAACACTTATCATAGAAGGAACATACTTCCACATAATAAAAGCCATGTGTGACAAATCCACAGCTAGCATCATACTGAATTGTGAAAAGTTGAAGGCATTCCTCCTAAGAAGTGGGACAAGGGAAAGACACCCAATTTTACCACTTCTACTTAACAGAGGCCAGACCAATCAGGAAAGAAAAAGAAAAGAAAGTGTGTCCGGATTGAAGAGATAAATTCAAACTATCCCGACTTACTGACAATATAATCATATACCTAGAAAACCCCGACGACTCCTTCAAAAGACTCCTAGATTTGGTAAATGTATTTGGCAAACTCTCAGGTTATAAAATCAAGGTACAACAATCAATAGCATTTCTATATACCAACGATGACCTAGCTGAGAGCCACATCAATAACTCAATACCATTTATAATAGCTGCAAATACAATAAAATACTCATTAATAAATTTAACCAAGGGGGTGAAAGGTCTCTACAAGGATAACTATGGATCACTGACAAAAGATAATGACGTAAACAAACGGGAAAGCAGTCCCCTGCTCATGGATGGGAAGCATCAAAATTGTTAAAATGATTCTTTCCACCCTAGGAAGTCGACAAATCCAAGGTAATTGCTATCAGAATACCAAGAACTTTTTCACAGAATTAGAAATAACAATCCTAAAATTCATATGGAACCAAAAGTGAGCCTGAATAAATAATCCTAAGCAAAAAGAAGAAAATTGGAGGCATCCCATTCCCTAACTTCAAATCACACTGCCTGGCTATAGTAACCCAGACAGCACGGTGCTGGCACAGGTCAATGGAACAAAGTAGATAAGCCAGGAGTAGAGCCATACAGCTATAACCAACTCATTTTTTACAAAGTAGACAAAAATGCATGCTGGGGAAAGGACATCCTATTTAATAAATGGTGCTTGGAAAATTAGCCATATGCATTGGAACTGGATTCCTATCTCTCACCATATACAAAATCTAACTCAAGGTAGATTAAGATTTAAGTCTAAGACCAGAAACTATAAAAATTCCTAGGAAATAAATCCTGGAAAAATTCTTCTAGACATTGGCCTTGGCAAAAGATTTATGACCAAAACTTTGAAAACAAATGTAATAAAATAAAAAATAGGCAAATGAAACTTATACTACAAATCTTTTGCACAAAAAAAGAAATAAAAAAGTAAACAGACAACCTTTAGAATGGGAGAAAATATTCAAAAACTGTGTGTCTCACAAAGAATGAACATCTGGAATCTGCAAGGACTCTATATAACTTGGAAAGCAGAAACAAACCAACAACTCCATTAAAAAGTGGACAAATAACATGAAGAGGCATTTTTCAAAAGAAAATGTACATAGGGCCAAACAATGTGAAAAAAAAATACTCGACATCACTAATCATCAGAGAATTGCAAATTAAACCCATCTGAGGGGTTTATCAGCCATAATTATAAGTCAAAAAACCAAAGATGATGGTACAGATAAGGTGAAAACGGAACACGTATACACAGTTGGTGGGAATGGAATCGGGGTCTCTATCCTGCTCACTATCGTGATTTCTCAGGTAACTAAAACGGGACCTGCCATTCAATTCTATAATCCCACGAATAGGTACCTACCCAAATGATTATGTTTACTGCAGCACAGTTCACAACCACAAAGATAGGGAACGAACTCGAGCACCCACGAGCTGTTGAGTGGACAAATGAAATACTTATGTACACCATGGAGGAATCCTCAGCCACGAGAAAGGAGGAATTATCTTTTGCAGCAGCTTGGATGAAGCTGGAGGTCATTCACCCCAGTGAAGCATCTTAGGAACAGAAAAATAAATGCTGCCTGTTGTCATTTATAAGTGGAGGCTGACCTTTGCCCACACAAGGACATACAGAGTGGTATAGTGGACATTGTAGACTCAAAAGGGGGGAAGAGGAGAGGGAGATGAAGAGCTGAAAATGCCCGTGGGTGCCCACATGCACTATCTGGGTGATGCACACCGAATGCCCAGACTTCACCACTATCCGTGTAACCGAATTCAATTTGTACCCACTAAATCTACTAAAATTAAAACAAGAAAAAAGTAAACAACTAGCGGGAGTCAGAAACAAATGATGAAAATCCACGAGGTAAAACAGAAAACAGAAGCACATCTACAGGGAATTTTTGCCATCTTGGATCAAACGGAAAGCCAGTGACAGGACGCTTATGCAGCTTCATGAAGAGGCCCAGGTGGAGGGAACTAGACCCCTAAGTCAACAGTCAGCAGCAGTCTGTCAGCCCGAGTCGTGACTTCTGTCCCAGCTGACATTTGACCACAATCCCCGAGAGAGCACAAGCCATTCTCCCAGGTATGCCTGTCTGAAACTTCTGAGCGATCCACACCACGAGAGCTGACAAATGATCACTGTTGGTTGTTCAACATGCTAAGGTTTGGGTAGACATTTTTATGCAACATTAGGTAAATAATACAAGGCTCAATGATGCATCCTGCACATGTATACCAAAAGGTATATGCAATGTTAATAGCAATATTATTTGTAAAAGCCACAAACTAAAATAAACTTAAATGTTATTAATAGTGGGATGGGTAAATAATGTTATATTCCTACCAAGGAATACCACAAAGCAACGAACATTAAACTAGTTATAGAACAATATGAATGAATTTCTCAAATGTAATGTTAAGTAAAATGGCCACATTCAGCAAAAGCTGCATACTAAATGACACCATTTATATAAAGTTCAAAATCAGGTAATACTAGTGTCTGGTAGCGGAAATCAGCACCGCGGCAAACTCTCAGAATGAGGGTGGGTGAGTGTTGAGAAAGTCACAGGTCTGCTTCCAGCCAGTTTATAAAATTCTATTTCTTTATCAGGGTAGAAGTTGGAAAGATTCTTTATTTTTGGGCCATGTATCAAGCCCTACAGTTTATGTTTAGGACATCTTATAGTGTTCCTATATATTTATGGCAATGCGGTTGAAAATACATATAAGCAAATAAATCTCAGGATATTCTGGATAAGTAATAACTCTCTGAGAAATTTTTCCACTTTAAAATAGAACAGCTTACCCTGC
This sequence comes from Loris lydekkerianus, assembly GCA_963574355.1. Taxonomy (NCBI): domain Eukaryota; kingdom Metazoa; phylum Chordata; class Mammalia; order Primates; family Lorisidae; genus Loris; species Loris lydekkerianus. The sequence goes on along the minus strand of CAUYPK010059076.1, from coordinate 35,869 downwards.
AGATATAGACCTGCCGTTTGATCAGAGCGCCTGGGTAACGAAAGAGCAATTTTTCTCTTATTTGGCAGCTCAGGGACTACAGCAGCTCTGAGAAGGAAGGAGACAGTGAGGGTGGTAAGCCACTCCATCAAACTTCTGTGTCATGTGTTGTAGAACTTGACAATGCCCCTGGCTACTCGACTCTGCAAAGTATGAAATCTCTTCCAGGACCCAGAATTGCTGGTAATTGCCCCAGTCTGATTCTGCTCACGTGGTGGGGGCACCAGCAGCCTCCTGGCCAGCACAGCCTGCTGCATCCTGAGAAGAGCAGGCGGTGAGGATGTGGGATTCTTCCCATTGTACGGTCTGCAAGGGATTTATGGGATAGCTTGGGAATTAATGGGTGTTCCAGAAAATCCATCTTTAAAAATGTGATTTTATTCTGGCCACTGAGAGATACCAACCAGCTGTTAACAAAGTTAGTTTTTCTCTGGATCAGACCCAAGGTATTGCCTGCTTTCTGCGCTTCTGAAAAGCATAATCAAATCACATGGCTTTAACTTTGAAAATCATAAAAACAGCTCCAACACTTGGCTGATTACAAAAACATCAACCTTAAAATTACTTTACCTGCTTTAGAGAAAAATTAGGTTGTTTTAGCTTCATTATATTCTGTTTTCATAAATTAAATTGCTCTTAGATTTGTTTTTGCTCTTAAAAGTTATGCAACAGCAGTTTTTGGTCCTCCACCAGGTTAATGTAATTTTACTAATGAGGAGGGAAACGAGGAAGTTGTCCTTGCTGAATGCACATCCCTCTGCAAGCTGTGCCATAGACATGCAGGCCCATTAACTCACAGCCATTTCTCCTAGCAGAAAAATAAGATAAAAAACTCTAGGGGAAATTGATTTTATCAACTCCAACATAAGTGTTTCCCTTCGTACAGCTGTATTAAAATGTCAAGGAACAGCAATTAGGATTTTTATTTTGGTGCCGTTGCTGCCAGCATCTATCACTTTTAGAGATAGGAAAACTTCTGCTTTGATTTCTTGTTTTTAATCTCTTCTCCTGTGAGAAAATGCATTGGAAATGTAATTTGTATCTAATTGATTTGTATCTCACATCCAAGTGCAATAACTACCTTGTGAAGTAGATTTTATTCCTTACGCCTTGAACTGTAGTGAAGATGGACAGTCCTCTACTAGTTATGTGGTGGAAAAGAAGGGATGTTTCAAATGCCTTTTGTTTTCCTTCTGCTCCTATCTAGCTCACTGTGAAAGTGAATTTTAAACCTAGGGCTTTATAGCCTAACTTAAGAACAACCCCCCCACCCCCACTCCCAAAATGAAAGACATGCAGGCCCATTAAACGGCTGCCTGCTGTGGCCCAGGAGATGTCCCAGCTGCACACACTCTGGGGAGGAGCGTCTTCAAATGTGACTGCAGGCCACTTGCATAACATTGTCACAAAGTGGGCATCACTCCGAGGTGGGACATTTTATAAGCTTAGAGAGGCTTTCTTCCCTTCAGAGTCCTACACACACACACACACACACACACACACACACACGTGCACACACACTTAAATAAAAATGTTTTCTTCACTACTTAAATAAAAAGGCAATTTAGTTTTGTTTGATCTTTAAGAGGGAGCTAGGATAATCCTATTGATCTGTTTCTCAAGTTAGTCATGGAAAATAATTTCTAATTCAATTAATTTAATATGTTGAAACATATTTCAGCTGTAGGAAGTGCAGGACGAGAATGACAAGGAGGAGCATAGCTGAGGGGCACGTCTGAGGAGGGAGCACATCAGGGGAGGGAGACGTCTGGGGAGGGAGACGTCTGGGGAGGGAGCTGAGGAGGGAGCACAGCTGAGGAGGAAGCACATCTGAGGAGGGAGACGTCTGGGGAGGGAGCATGATTGAGGAAGCGGCACATCTGAGGCAGTGCAAGGGCCACTCAGGAGCATGTGGGGTGGAGCCCGATGAGAGGAGCCTATGTACCCTCTGTGCCCAGGGTCCAAATTCCAGTGATTCTGCCAGGGCCTCAGATCACTAGGATAAGCCGGAAGACTGGGCAGAGGGCCAGCTGAATTAGAAGGTGAGCCACTTGGAGAGGCTGAAAACATTACAAACCAAACATTAACCAGATGCCTTTCCTCTACCATAGAAATGGCCCTTCCTATTGGGACGTCCATGACGATTTTCATAAGTCGGTGGTTAGCAACTGCAAGTGGAGAGTTGTGATCTCCTGAATCCACCAGAAACAGGTGGCAGAATGGATTACCCAGTCATCCAATATCAAAGATCAGAAGAGCCTCCTCAATCTCTTGTGTCCATGAGACAGAAGTTTGTTCCATAGAAACCTAGATACCCCTGTCAGTTAGTGGAGAAGTTGTCACTTTTCTGTCCCCTCCCTTGAATAGCGAGGTGGCACTGAGGAGGGGGTCAGAGCAGTTCTCAGCTTTCCAAGTGTCTGGAGGGGAAAGGAGCTGTCAGGACCTTTGCTGTTATCCTGGGAATTAAGGTTTCTCATGAGCAAAAAGAAGAGGTGGGAAAGATAAGCTTGTGTTCAAATCTGTGGAAGGACAGACATGTGGATTCCAACATAGCTGATGCACACAGGTGCAGCCTTTGCTTTCAGGAGCACCAGGCAGGAATGTGTCCCCCAAAAGACACCCATGCCTCAGTGCCCAGGACCTGCACATAGGCTCCTTTGCTGACGGAGTGATGCACAGGGTTACAGACCTTAAATAGGGAGATTATTCTGACTTATCTGAGTGGGTTTTCAGAAGTGGAAGGGGAGGAAGAATCGTTAGAGGGAAGCAGAGTAGGAGGGTCATGGGCCACCGAAGAGATCTGACCCAACACTGCTGGCTGCGAAGATGGAAGCAGGGCCCTTGTGCCACAAAATGCAGTGACCTCTAAGAGCTGGGAACGGCTGTCTGCTGACAGACAGTGAAGGGACAGGGACTGCAGGGCTAGCACAGGAGCTGAATTCCACCAAGCACCAGAATGAGCAGGAAGCAGATTCTTCCTCCCCAGAGCCTTTGGAAGGAGGACAGCCAGGCTAACATTTTGATTTTAGCCTGGTGAGTCCCATGTGAGACTTCTGATCTCCAGAACTGTGTAATGCAATGAAATGTGGTCCTAAGTTGCTGAATCTGTGGCCATTTTGTTACACAACACACATACACAACCAGCAGAAAGGTACGATGTGTGTGGTGCATATACAGCAGCAAAGATAAAGTAAACACTTTGCATTTTATGTACAAATTTTCAATGCAAGGTGGTTCAAAAGGTTTGAATAGATAGATTTTGTCACAGCTATTTGCTAACACAAAATTGAAGTTGCTGGAAATTGAATCTGGGTAAACAGTGTTGCTGCAGCTAACTGACCATACAATGAGAAAACTGGCTTGGGCCAGGAATTAATGACTTGTTTGTTTTATCATTTTCTTTTATTATTTACCCATTTAACGGTTAATATTTTTCCAATAAACATGCTATTTGAAAATAGCAATGTAACAATTTTTTTGTATACTGTCTTATATTTTGCGGCAGTAGCTGGGAACCTAGAAAATGTTTTTCTCTCTCTTTTCAGTGACAGTTCTCTGGATTGTTAAATTGCTGCAATTTTTCAGACTCAGTAGGACTTCCAGGTCTCACTGAGTGTCTGCTATGAGCTTCTGATGTCTCTGCCATCTTCCTGCCAGCGTATGGATTTCCACGCTCATATACCTGTTGTTTGGCAGGTGGTAGAAAAACTTATTCCATGGAGTTCTTCTGTTTTTCTGGCCACAGAAAGCAATTATTTTCAAAGATAACCAAAGATAGCTCTCAAAAGTCCCTGACATATATATATACATACATATATATATATATATATATATATATATATCAGGAGGGAGTTTGATCCTGTTAGGCCAGCCCTAGAAGACACCTGGGGCTGCCCTACACTCTCATGGCACCCCACCCACCCTGCACTCCTTTCCTTTCTCATGACCAGCCCTAGAAGACACCTGGGGCTGCCCTACACTCTCATGGTGCCCCACCCACCCCGCACTCCTTTCGTTTCTCATGTCCAGCTTTCTTTGTTGCTCCTTTCTTTGTTGCTCCTAGAAGACACCTGGGGCTGCCCTACACTCTCATGGTGCCCCACCCACCCCGCACTCCGTTCGTTTCTCATGTCCAGCTTTCTTTGTTGCTCCTTTCTTTGTTGCTCCTGGTCTTCACCTGGTGTTGCCGGTTGTCCTGGCACCTTGTAACCTAAAGTCAACTACGTATTTACTCTGAGTGTGCACAGCACTTGAAAACCACCGGTTTCAAGTCTTAATAAGTGCACATTTCCTTACTGAAGGATGACTGGTGTCCTGTGGCCCTAAGAGGCCATTGGGACCTAAGGCATGGCTGAGACCACATTCACTCCATTTCTCTAGCTTCCCTTCAGCCTGATGAAAAGTCTCCAGTTCCATGTAGGAAATCCTCCCCAAGTGTTTCTAGGCCTTCCTTGGGGATCCCTGGAACGCGTCACAGGGCATGTGCTGGCACCCCTTGCTGCCATGTGCTGACTGTGGGTCCCTGTGACTCCACCCCTGCTGCCTTCACTGCTTTGCTTGGCACTGCAGGCTGATGGCTGCAAACAGTGGAGACCTCAACTTAGCCCAGCTTCCCCCTGGTGTCACAAAGCGTGGGGTAAGAGCCCTGGGCTCTCCTGGCCCAGGCAGTGCAGATTGTGTGTCATCTTCTTGCACTGATTTCAGCAAAACAGACTTCAGTTTTCTGTAGAAACCTTTGCTCTTCATGGAGCTCAGAAGCACATCTAACACAGTAGGAGGTGGGCTTCGTCCCACTTACATGTTTCCCTCTGTTCTGAGAATCAAGCCCTTGTCCCTGGGTCCATCTCACTGTTGGGGACCCTGACTCCTCTTATCTCTCTGTCTTGCCTCTTCACCTGCCTCAACACAGCTCAAGTTCACTTGTGAGCCCCTGCTAGGAGGAGAGTAATACCTAACAACCTGGGCCCCCCAAATGGTTCTAATCCGTAATCTCATTTAATATGCAAAAGGTGTGGCAGAGGTTACCATCTTCAGCACCTCAGAGTATGAAAAACAGATGGATGCAGGCAGCAAGCGCCCCGAGTCGGCTTCTCACGCACTATGTGAGGACCGCCTCCTCCTGCACAGGGCTCAGGGAGTCCGGGGGTGCCTGGGTTTTCCCCAGTCAGCTTCTTGGGTGAGCTGAGGTTTGTGTACTGCTAGTAAGCCTGAACTGGGATATAACTCACAGTGGAAGCTTACTGAGTGTGTCCAAGAATATTTCTTATAAAATATTAGACCGAATTAATCCATTACAGGTAAAGTCATGGCGTTTTGATGCTCATCTTATAAGTGTTTGTTTGATTTCATCACTTGCCTTGGTTTTCATTGTATCCAGTCGCCCCAAGAAGTTTTTCCCTTCCTTTGCCCATCAACTCTTATAGCTCCAATTTCACAAGCTCTGTAAAAACTAGTAGGCCTTAATTTTTTTAGAAACACTTTAGATCTATAGAAAAATCAATTGGAAACTAAAGAGAGTTCCTCCCACCGTAGTTCCCCGTTATTTACATCTTCTGTTAGTGCACTACACTTGCTGGAACTGATGAACTGATGTGGATACGTTGTTATTTACTACGACTCACTGGACGTTAGCGCTCAGTCTGTGCTGTGTGCTCTGTGGTGCTGACAAATACACAGGGGCGTGTGTGCACTTCACAGCACCACCCTGAGCAGTTCCACCTATGCATCCCTCTCTCCCCTCATCCCTTGCAACCACCATTTCTTCTACTGTCTCATGTAGACATGGTTTTGTTTTTTTCAGAATGTCATACTGTTGGAATCATACAGCACGTGGCATTTCAGGCTGCCTTCCTCCAGTGACTGGAGTTGAAGGCCCTCTATGTCCTCTTGTACTTTTCTAGCTCTTTTCTCTTTATTGCTAATTACTATTGCATTTATGAAGGTGTCACCGTTTGTTTATCCCTTCACTCATGAATGATACTTTGATTGCTTCCAAGTTGTGGTGATTGTAAAATATTTTTAAATGGTGGACGGGGGAGAGAGAGAAAGAAAGACAGAGAAACCACAAATACATGTTCAAGCCAAGAAAATTAACAGCTTTCTTAAGTGCTATACACAATGAAGTCTTCTATATCTTTATTTTAGTTTTATTTTGATGGTATCATTGTTTTCTGCAACATAAAAAGATCTACACTTATTGTTTACTTGAAATTATTATAGCATTTGCTGTGTAACTTATGAAGTTACACAATAAGCCTTAAAACTATCAAGCCTTGAAAAAAATTACAATGAAAGAGGCATATGAGTGCACCTGAGAATTTTGATAGAGTGTGTGTGATACAAATTGTTTCTGAGTCCTTTCACCAGGACTCCATTCATAGCTGGAGCTGTCCTCCTCTCCGTTGCCCCCTCTTTGTTCCTGGTAATGAGGTAGCTGAACCCTGTAGGAAGAGAGGAGTAGGTGGATCGCAGCGTGCTGCCCTCGGGCCGGTCTCTGGAACATCAAACCCATTCCTGGGACTCTGGTTTACTTATCATTTGCTGGATTCGAGAGGGAAAGAAAGAACTCTAAAGCACTTTAGGCAAAGTGTCCAGTCAAATGTGTGTCACGTTAATTTCTCCTTTGAGTTTTTGTTCATCAACTGAGGATTCTGCAAATGGTAATGTTCAGTTTGGTTTTTCCTGCGCCCTAGTCTCGTCCAGCATTATGAGACAACTCACAGGTGACCACTTTGCTCCCTTCCTAAGTCACCACCCCTGTGAGGCCGTATCTTTGCTCCCTTCCTAAGTCACCACCCCTGTGAGGCCATATCTTTGCTCCCTTCCTAAGTCACCATCCCTGTGAGGCCATATCTTTGCTCCCTTCCTAAGTCACCACCCCTGTGAGGCCATATCTTTGCTCCCTTCCTAAGTCATCACCCCTGTGAGGCCATATCTTTGGTGTCAGTCTAACCACCAGAACCTACAGCACAGTGAACAGGAAACCAGGCATGTTTTATCCAAGGCAACTCTGAGCAGCATGAATGTGTTGGTCTAAATCTAAGGATCACTGAAAGGAAGACAGGAGCTTAAATATTTGTGGAATTTGGCTTAAAGAAGCCAAGATCGACTCTGGCCACAATTGTCAACATGGGCAAACGTATTTCTATTTTGAAATACTTTTTGTTAGTGGCAGTGGGTCCTTTGTCATACAGTCTGTGTTGCAAGGAGTTGATGGCAACTGAATCCTTTTTAGAGATTGAAAGAGACCCAGGTTGCTGGTCCTGCCTCCCAAGACGGGCCAGTACAGTGCAGGAAGTCGGCTCCTGGGTGCTCGTTTGGCAAACTCTCAGATTCTAGACTTTTAAAAATTGCTGCTCTGAAAGAAAAAAGTCCATTTGGGAGAGCAGAGAACTATCAAAGAAGAAAGAAATGATCAAAAAAAAAAAAAAATGACAGGCAAATAATAGAAATCTAGAGATTTTGTAAACTTACATGTGGTCCCGCGTGGCCCTTGCATGTTTTTAACCTAAGAGCTTTACAGTGATTTTAAATAACTCAGTGGTTGAGAGAGGTTTGTTTTATTTGTGTGTGTGTGAAAGTGTAAACGCTGGTGTTCTTTACTTTAAGACACTCAAGTTGATAAAATGCTAACACATTAGGAGGTAAATAATCACCTCACTTTGGGGCCTTTATGGGATCCATCCTCATTTTGAGAAATGGAACAATTATGTATAATATCTCTAATGGTTCTAACATGCAGCTACTCTGAGGGTCCGTCACACACAGAAGACTGGAGTACGTTTGTCAGGTAGGGTCAAGGAGAAAGGGGAACACATGTCTTGTCCAGGGTTGTCAACAGAGAAGCAGAGGACGCTAGGAGATGATGTCTACTAGGGGGAACAAATTGACAAGGGGGGCTCCCCAGAAAGGATAGATGACATGGTGAGGGTCCCCAAGGACCGACCAGATGTTTGGTCTCTGACAGGGGGTCTACAAGGACTGACCAACCAGAAAGAGGCAGAGAAACCCCCAAAGCAGAGATGAGATCAGGCCTCTGAGAAGGCCTTTGGAGCAAGCATACAGTTGAGGTAACAGTGTCCCTAAATGATCTACCCTCATAAACATAGTAACAATCACACCCAGCAGCACCAGGACAGTTTACAGAGACCATGACAACCCCTGGAGGAACCTGCCTTACAAGGGTAGAAAACGGAGAGTTTCCAATTGCAGGAATTCTCCACACCTTTCCGAGGAAACTCTTAGCATAAAATTAGGGAGTCAGCATAAAAGGAGAATGGGTAACCTCAGAGTCTCCTCTGCTCGTGGGACTGGTCCATTCCTCCTCTGGAATGTTCCGTGCTTTAATGACCTTGGCTTTTTGCCTGCTAACTCTGCTCATTTACTCCACTGCCCTGGTACAGTCACCATTTCTCAGTATTGGGAACCAGGAACCAGGGAACATGGGGACCTGACACTTAGCATGTTTGATGTTATTGAGTGTGCAGAACACAGAGAGGGGCGTGGTCCTGAAGATGCCATACTGAGTAGCACGGGATAACATTGGGGTTAGGAACTAGAGTTGAAGGATGTCATATGGTTCCCATGGCTATAAATATGTCTACCTTTTTTATTTCAGAAATGTGGTAATTTAAAAAAATTTGTGTGTCATCAGAGCCACCTCTGGTTGCCAATATTCCCAAATCATGACTTGCAGGTGGCTCAGAGGGGCTCGAGGGGGCTCGCAACCTATGTTAGGCATCTTGCATAAACTTCCCAGAGAAATCCATGCAGTTTCCGCAGGTCCCAGGTGACGGGAAAGTGACTGAGTCCCTTGCAACACTCGGCGCCACATTTTCAAGTCCTCAGAAGTTTCTGGCACCAATTATTATCCATGAGGATTTAATGATTCTGAGCAGGGAGCTATGGCTGGGTTTGCTGACATACCCACTTGTACTTCCAAGAAAGGCACTGACATTGTCCCCGAAGCCAGAGGCCGGCTGCTGCAATTCACCTGCAGCCCTGTCAGACCCAGTCACTTTGCTTTCTGTGGGTTAGATGGCGCGTGGCATTCTATTTTCAGGAAAGTTTCCCCAATATCTATATTTGGATCAAATGACTTAAAGAAAAAAAAAATACCCTTTGTTTTTGAGAACATAAAGAAGAGGGGTTCATCAGACTTGCATTTCCAGAGAAGGAATATGGGTGGGTGTTAGGACCTCAGGTCCCGAAGTCCTAATTACTGCTAGGACATCATCCTGGGGTACCATGTCAGAGTGAGGGGTACCGCTGTGGATCGGGTTCTGGAGTCCTAATATAGAACAAAGTTTGGGGGTCACAGGGGGTGACCCCACTTGGCTCCCTGATAGAGTGAGCTGTGTAACTGCCCTGGGTTCCTCTTTCTCCAGGAATGGTTTCACTTTCTCTAGAAATCCTGCATCCAGCCCAGGGATCTGAAGTCCACCCTTCATGGCACTTTCTCTCTAGGTGATTCTCTGGAAATTAGGGTAAACTAATCCACACTGCAGACTCGATCCCTGCCTTTGGTCTTCCGCCCCTTTGCCGCTCAGAGGTGGCTGGCATTCTGTTGTTTGTCGTGGTCCAGGATGTTCACTGTTTTGCTTTTTTCTCCTCACCGTCAGCCATGGTCTTGGGAGGCCACCCTTATGGCGCAGCATCTCTGGTGGGTCAAAGCCCCGCCTCACCATGGACCAGCTTCAGCTCCAGGTGCTCAGACTGCAGGGCAGGTGTGGGCAGCACGAGGGTCCTTCATGGCTCACACGCGGGGGTGGGGCTCCCTGAGGAGCGGGGCTCGTCAGGGTGCAGTTTGCACAGAAGTCAAGATAGGTATTTGAAACAGAGGGGCACCCAAAACCATGTGTACACAGATGCTGCAAGTCTATGAAGGCAAAAATGGGTAATCCAGCTGTTGGTCCAGCTTGGCAGCACCTAACAGCTCTAGGGCTCAGGGGACTGGTTACTGCTAACTAAAGGAAGCAGAAGGAGACCCTCTATAATTGGGGATGCATAAGAGAGAGGTGGCATTATTGACTTTGAGGCTCAGAAGAGAGATCCCACAAGGCTGGTGCCCAGACCTCAGAGACAGCTGGTACTTACAGGCGAGAGTGAGTCACTGGGTTTGAACGTGGACATCAGAGCTATGCTTTGGGGCTGGTCCTGGGAGTTAGCACCAAAGGAAGCCAAAGCCGTGGGTGTTAGCTGCCCCAGGTGTGTGTGTGTGCGCGTGCGTGCGTGTGTGTGTGTGTGTGTGTGCAGGATGCTTAGAGGAGCTGGCCCCAGAAAGGAGCCCCCCCAATCTTCTACCAGCATCTTCATGCTCAGCACCAAACGGGAAGTGGGTGAGAGTGTACAAGGAGTGGCTTCAGAGCTGCAGTCCCAGCTTCACAAGGAGCTGAGAAACAGGAATCAGTGATGGCGCAGTCCACCCCTGCGCCACTCAGCATCCGCACACACCCTTCTGCGTGTATTTATACCCCAGCCGTTTTAGTAACTGGAACCTGCTGCCTTAGAGAGCGCAACTCTGCTTCATGACAATGAGGATGGTGTCTCCTACAGAGAGGGTGGACTCAACACCACCAAAGTCACCAGATCTGTCTTCACTGATGTTGGATTCTTTGCTGAGTCACAATCCCACATGAACATTGTGTAACCTACAGACTAAATTCATCACTACCAACATTTCTTAAACAAAGTGTAGAGGAAGAGAAGAATGAGGGAAAATGAGGTGGTATATGCACGTTATAACAAGCTCGAAAGGCCATGGGGGCGTGGCTGCACCTGCCCCTGTAACACATGGAGGGTGATACTTAACTATTCCCATGCCATGATCCCTCTATTGTGTAAATGATTCTGTCTTTCCTTTAAGGATGCTATCATTTTCCATTTGTACTTACTGGCAATGCCTAGGTTGTAAGCATAGCCCCCATCCCTGTCGTGTAGTGATAACTACGAATTGTCCTGGTAACTGGAATCATTTACTCCAGCAGACTCAGAGCCATGCGACATTAACATGGCCAGGGGCCCAGATTTGTTTTGGTGGAATCATTGCTGTGTGGCCTTGAATCACTGCTCTTTGGGGAACCTGTCATGACACATCTTAATGTGTCAACTGGGCCACCTGGCGCCTAGACATTTGGTCAAACCTTATTCTGGGCACGTCTGTGAGGGTGTTTCAGGATGAGATTCACATGTGAGTTGCTAGACTGAGTCGAGGAGATGACCTCCCCAAAGTGAGCGGACCTCATCAACCGGGGAGAGACTTGGGCAGAACAGAAAGGCCCCATGACTGGGACTCTATTTGCTTAACTTTTTAAACTGGAAATCAGGTTTGCTCAGGCCTTGAGCTCAGACTGAGCCACGATCTCTTCTTGGGCCTCGAACCCATTGCTTTTTGACTAGAACTTACACCGCTGGCTCTCCTGACTCTCAGGCCTCTAGACTCAGACTAGAATTTACCCTGCAGATCCCCCAAGTCTGTAGATCTCAGGACTTGTCAGCCTCAGTCCTCACGTGAGCCTATACTTTATAATAAGTTTCTCTCTCCACACACATGCACTCACACACAAATGTACACACGCCCACCCATGTGCACACACAAACACACACACACGCATGCATACATGTACATACATGCAGACACGTGCACATACATGAACACACAAGCACACACATGCACACACACATCCTGTTGGTTCTGTTCCTCTGCAGCACCCTGACTAATAAGGAACTCAGGCCAATCAATTCTGTTAGGAGAGCCAAGTGCAACATTTGTCTCAGGCTCTAAATTTAAAAGAAACCCAAAAAGCTCTAATCAGGCAACTAATATCTTAATGCGATATTTTAAAAGTCAAAATCAATGCAGAAATTATTATGAACAAACCATCACAATTTTAAGCAAAGCAGAGACCCAGTTTAAGCCAAGCCATCCTGGAGCTGGGGGAGGAAAGAACCTGCATGCCCCATCTGCCTGTTCTCATGTACTTTGTTTTAATGGTAATTTTTTCTCACAATATTAAAGTAGTAGACAAATTATTGAAAAATTGAAAATAGTTTGGTTAAAACTCACAAGATAAAGTTTAACATATGTCATTTTCCCCTAAAGCGTAATTCATTGTATCGTGACTTTTCTGGTTTTAATGGAAGCAAACTCATCAATAATGTTTTTCAAGTCATCTTCGTTGCTTGTCTCATGTGTGACTGAGAGAATTGCTGTGTTTGACAATGCTGCTTTTCCAAGTGCAAAGCTTAAATAAAGCTTAATTAGTTTTAATCTACTGATCCTAACTTTTTATAACTTATGTTAGACGTTTCTTGCACTAATTCTTCTTTGTTTTAAAAAATATTGCTTTTACATTTTTTTATCTTGATAACTGAGTTTTTGGTGCCCCTTAAATTTTATACTGTAAACAAGTACTTAGTGATCACTCTTTACCCTAAACCTGGTCCCACAAAGACCCCTCACTCAGTGGTAGATGTTTAAAGAGGGCAGGGGGAAGACAGCGTTCTGTGGGGGGTGTTAAATGCAACAGTGTGGGGGAGGGAAAGGGACCCTCCAATTCCCAGCCCTCAGATTCTGAGTTCTGTCTGTCCCATCCATGGAGAAACCAGCACCCTATGATGCTCACCAGCTTGAAGGGCATATTACTCCTTATAAAACTGAGCCCCAGAATTTTAGGGTATTATTTACATATCTTAAATAGAATCATAACTGAAGATTTGGTAGGTCATTTTTACCAATTTATCTGACCATCTGCTCCCTACAGATGGGTTATATGTTAAAACCAAAGAATTCTGTGGACACATGTCTGCTGTTGTATTCCTTTACTGTGGCATTAGTTTCTTTGTGAGGAGCGTGATAGAGTGACAGCATAACAGCGAGGGCACATGGTGGTGAACTGGGTATTCAGTGCGGTCATAGATGTGTTTGCTGGCAGAAGCACTACAGGTCAGAAAAGAAAATCCATATCCAAATGCATGTCTTTTCCAGAGAAGACAAATCATTACCCCTTCCATGATGGACGTCATTTCATATAATCAACTTGGAACAGGTACTTGGCTGGTCCCCTGGATGAATGATGTGAGGGCGCAGGAGCCAGACGGTTTGGTGAGAAGAATCCCGTGTCCTTGTGCCCATGTGCTGCCTCACAGCAGAGGTCATGCTTTTATGTTTGGCGTTTTTGCAACTGAGGAAGGAGGATGCCTAGCAGACAGGTGATCTTGTCCACCTGTTTAGGTGACCTTTGCAGAGATGCCCTCTGGTAGGCATTCATATAGTTTGCAAACAGCTTCATAGCCTGTTCCTCTCCTGAAAGGTCCTTCTGTAGGCCTCAGTCTTTCAACTCTGAAAAACTGTGCATTCTAAACCCTTGACCATCCAGCCAACCCACTGGCCATAGCCCATCAACATAGAGCAGGTTCTCTTACATCCTTCAGTCTAGACAAAGTGGACAGCAAATGCTTGGCTCAAAGTTCTGGCCACCAGAGAATTTCCCTTCCCCCCTGCCATTTATAGACATTACTGTGTGAAGTCGTATGTTGTACCTGTCAATTACAGGTTAGAGCCTCCAGATTGTAAAAGTTGTCTTTATACCAAGTTTGAGTATTATTTTTCTTTCTCAGGAAGCTAACCACAGGGGATGTCCTAGGTGTGAGCTGAAGGGCAGGAGGCAGAAGAAGGAGTGAATTCTAGGTGTGCCAAAGGGTCGTCCCCAGCACCTGTGTTCTCAGCATGTGACCCAACCCCCTATCTCATGTGCATTTCTAACTGATGATGGGTTTCTGCTGCTCACGCCCAGTCCTATGACTTGGTGACCAAGAGGCTTCAGTCGCTACTTGGAAGATGTGTCTCAACAGTAGAATGTCTATCTGAGGTTGTGTTCCAGAAACCTAAGATTTCATGACACTCCTTTGCCAGAGTGTCCACAGTCCCTATCTGGCAGCCCTACTTGTCAGAAATCCCTTGAGTGCTGCTGGACCTCCTGTGGAAGGGTAGCAGAACTGTCACTGTTTTATTTACACATACTTAGCCTGCACTAATACGTCCATAATATAGCTAATTCAAAATACAAGTTACATAGTTAATTAGCACTTAATGAACTCATTACATTGTGCATTTGTTTGAGTATCCAGTGATACTGCACAGACCAAGATGCAAATTGGGTTTTCCTTCTACACTGAAATGAACATGTAACGTAACATAAATAAATAATGAAATAATATGCCAAGCATATGTGATCCATATGAACAGTCTTTGCAAAATAAAGTGCATATATACAAAGTAACATCAAAGCAAAACTTTTTTATGGAATACAAACATTGCTGGAGTGGGGTGTGGTCGAGAAAGGGGTGAGAGTCTCTTGTGACTGGTGCTGGTTGGTGGAAGGTGGATGTGGAAAGTAAGCAGGTGAAAGACAAGTGCCCCAACTGTGGCCTGTCCATGTCTGAATTGGCAGAGATGGCAGGTGGTCTCCCTTCTTCATAGATGAGGCCCAGAAGTAAATAATCAAAAAGCATATTCAAAGCAATAGGAAAAGAAGAAAAGAAAGAAGGAAATAAGGAACGAAGGAGGGAAGACAGGAAAGAAGGAAGAAAGGCAAGAGGGAAGGAAGGAGGGAAGGAAGGAAGGAAGGAAGGAAGGGAGGGAGGGAGGGAGGAAGGAAGGAAGGAAGGGAAGGAAGGAAGGAAGGAAGGGAAGGAGGAAGGAAGTAAGGAAGGAAACAGGGAAGGAAGGAGGGAAGGAAGGAGGGAAGGAAGGAAGGAAGGAAGGAAGAAAGAAAGGAAAGGAGGAAGGAAGGAAGGAAGGAAGGGAAGGAGGAAGGAAGGAAGGAGGGAAGGAAGGAAGGAAGGAAGGAAGGAAGGAAGGAAGGAAGGAAGGAAGGAAGGAAGGAAGGAAGGGGTCTCCTTAAAGATGCCTTAGGTACTGTGAGACGGTTTGGTGTGCCCATGCAGTAGCCTAAGCATATATCAGAGTAATTGAATTCAGATTTTCAGGCTTTAAAATTTCTGAATTTCTTTTCTTCCCTTTAATTCTCCTTGAAACTGGGTTGTTCTTTTCTGAAATAAAACCTTTCTAGAAGGACCTGGTCATATAGAGTAATAAAAATAAACTCACACCTCCATGATCTGCCTCATAATCTCTTTGCCAGGGTCATCAGTTGGGCTCACTGGGCGATCTTCTGACCTTAGATTATAAAAGGTAACAGTTTGACGGAATGTTGCACCCCAGTAAAACATGGACAATCACTGCCCAGCCCCCAGGATCTGTTACCTTACTGCCTGTCATCCTGCTCTGAGGCCACCGCCATGTAATTCCTGTACTTACTGCGACACCCTCCACTTCTGATACCGATTCTAATATTGGTAAAGTTTTTCTGTGGTGATGACACACAACACACTTTCTGAAAATCTGAGTGCCTTTCAGTAGCCGCATAAGCTCCTCCTCTGCGGGTCTGCGAGTTTGGAGGAAAACCCCTCGAGCTGAAGTCAGAGGTAAGTAATATAGGTACTGATTCCTCTTTAAGGTTTGGTAGAATTCTGACGTGAAACCATCTGCTCCCGGGCTTTTCTTTTTAGGGAGATTTTGTATGGTTGATGCTATTTCAGAACTTGATATGGGCCTGTTCAACATTTCCACTTGATTCTGGCTAAGCCTTGGAAGGTGACGTGCTTCCAAGTATTGGTTAATTTCCTTCAGATTTTCATATTTCTGAAAATAAAATTTCTTGTAATATTCATTAAGGATTTTTTGAATTTCTTTCTTTTTTTTTTTATTAAATCATAGCTGTGTACATTGCTCTGATCATGGGGCATCATACACTAGCTTCATAGACCGTTTGACACATTTTCATCACAATGGTTAACGTAGCCTTCCTGGCATTTTCTCAGTTACTGTGCCTAGACATTTACATTCCACATTTACTAAGTTTCGCATATACCCTTGTAAGACTTTACTTCTTTGATGTTTACATGGATGGAGCTGGAACATATTCTTCTTAGTGAAGTATCTCCAGAATGGAAAAAAAAGTACCCGATGTACTCAGCCCTACTATGAAACTAATTTAGGGCTTTCACATGAAAGCTATAACCCAGTTACAACCTAAGAATAGGGGGAAGGGGGAAAGGGTGGGGAGGGAGGGGGAGGGGGGCAGAGGGAGGGTGATTGGTGGGATTACACCTGCGGTGCATCTTACAAGGGTGCATGTGAAACGTAGTAAATTTAGAATATAAATGTCTTAGCACAATAACTAAGAAAATGCCAGGAAGGCTATGTTAACCAGTGTGATGAAAATGTGTCAAACGGTCTATGAAACTAGTGTATGGTGCCCCATGATCACATTAATGTACACAGCTATGATTTAATTAAAAAAAGAAAAAAAAAGTTTGGGTGACCTGGACTTACAATTGGCATCTGCAGTACGGTTGGAGTTGGTGGGAAGGGTCTTTGGGGACTGAGCCTATTTCCTGTGGGGTCTACACCAACTCCTGACAGTGTCAGAACTGTAGTGAATTGTAGGATTACCCAGATGGTACCTGGAGAGTTGGAGAATTGATTGGTGTGAGGAAAAATTGCACACTTTTGGTATCGCTAGTGTCGTGGGTGAAAACAGTTCTGAGGTGGGAACTAGAGTTTGCATTACCAGTGACATCCCGGCATAGAGGAGCTGAGCCTCTGCCACCTCAGACGCAGACTATTGTTTTTGGCTGGATCATGAGGCTCAACTCTCTGCTGTCACTATAATTTATGATCTGGTTTCATCAGGGATTGTCCCCTAAATACACTTGCAACAGCTGGACCTGTGAGACTTTGTGTGAAAAAATATAAGGCTGCTGGTAGCTGAACTAATGGCATCACTTTTCTCCCAGCTCAAACACACAGCCAAGGCTGTGCCCTCCCAGTCCACCCAGGCTGAGCCAAGGGGAGGGAAAGAAGTCTGATATCCAAACTGGAAATGCCTCAGAGGAAGCCAGCACTTGGAAAAGGCCCCATTGCTTCCATTTTTGCTGTCTGAGATGCATTCCATCATCTTTACAATCTCAACATATGTATCACAATGTGTGTGAGAGACAGAATGAGAGAGAGAGAAAGAGAGGGAGGGAGGCTCTTCCTGTATTGGGAAGTATTGAGACAATGACAGTCCCAGCAACCGGAACATTCCTGCTCATCCTTATCAGGTTTGGGCCCAAGAAACTAAAGCAGAAATTTAAATATTAATGAGAGAAAATATAGTTTGAATTAGAGAGGAATAGCAAGCTCAAAGCCAAGTCATTCATGGTGTCAGTGTTGGAGCCTGTCTCAGCCTGAAGCTGGGTGAGCCACGGTCAGGTTTCTCTTCAAACTCAACTCCTTTTTTTCTCAGCCAGCACTAACTGGCTCTCCTTCTTCCTTTACTTCTGGCCTTCAATAAATATTTTTTGGAATGTTTTATATGCTAGATACTAGTCAAAAGCTGAAGATGAACTCATAGGCTGCTAGTGGTAGTGGTTCAGCTGCAGTGCAGAAAAGTCTGGTGGTTTCTGTAAAGGTCACACATAGAAGTACCATAAGATCCAGCAATTCCATTCCTAGATACACACTGATGAGAAATAGAAACACATGTCCACACAACATTTCTACATGATTACTGTAGAACTCTGCAGGTTGACCACCAAAGGGACTGTGACAAATGGTTGACATATGGAGGTGGTCAACATAAGGAAATTCTATTCAGTACAAATGGTGCATATCCAGTCTATGAAAAATTAGGTCAACTTAAGGGGGTGTTCAGTGAAGGGAGGTGGTCAATGTACAGAGGTGGGTCAATGATGGAGATTGAACCATATTCATTGCAGTCATTATAGTCAAAAAGTGGGAGAAAAGCCCAATGTCCATCAACTGATGAATGAGTAAATAAAATTTGTATATACATAATGGAATAGTCTTTGGCAATAAAAGTGAAGTATTGCTACACATATATCTATAATATGGATGAACCTTGAGCACATGTTAAGTGAAAGCAGTTAGCTGGAAAATAACTCCATTTATATAGAATAATTATATAATTCAATTTATATGAAAGATCCAGAATAGGCAAATTTGTAGAGATAGAAAGTAGATTAGTGATTGCCCAGGGTTAGAGGGAGGGAGGAGAATTTGGGGGGTGATGAATAAGAGATAGAGGATTTCTTTGGGGGGGGTGTAAAAGAAATGATCTATAAATGATAATGGTGATGATTTCATAACTGTAAATATACTCAAACACACTGAATTGTAACTTTAAAAGGATGAAAAAATATAAAGTATGTTCTAGGATTAAAACAAAAAAAAGACACTTGGATTCTATCCCAAAGGATTTATTCTGTAGCGATTCTCATTTGTCTCCCTTGTGGGGCACTTTAGAGACCTCAGAGCTCCACCATGGAATGCTGCCATCAGTATTCATGGATAGTGGTACAAGTTTAGATTCAGACTAAAACTTGGGTGATACTGTTCTTACCTATAATGTGGAAAAAGAGAGAAAGAAGGTTAAAAAAAAAAAAAGTGAATGTGTCAAGTAAAAACAGCTTATTTCCAGTTTCTTATTCCATTGTTTGTAAATTCCATTTTTAAAGCTGTAAAATGTCATAAGAAACCACAAAATCAGGAAGGGAGGAGAAAATTGAGGTAGATGTTTGTGTGCAACTGGCCAAAAGAAGAGGAAAATTATAGGTGGCAATAAAAAAAAAGATATATCATAAGAAGGAAAAGGAGGAAAATTTGAGCCTGGACTAAAATGTGCCACTGAAAAAATGTGTATTATAAAAATTGACATTAGAAGAAGTAGAAATCCTAAACAATTCAATTACCTTAGAAACATACAAATATTATCAAAACATTATCTCGTTGAACAGCTTGAACTAATTATCTTTAGGTGAATTTTTTCAAATCCTTATGGATGTAATTCTTGTTTTCATAAATATTCTCAGAGCATAGAAAAATGCACACCAATTTACACTAACCTAATTTATAAAGCCAGAATAATTATTTTACTAAATCTCAAAACATCTCATTTCCCCCTCTTTTCCTTCCTCTGTTCTTTCCTTCCTTCATTCTCTCACACACAAATATCACTATTGACCAAAATTAACCAGTAGCTCAAAATTCTACAAAAATCCCACCAGAATTATAAGGGAATTAAATTTTCAACAGATAGCAAAATAATAATGTATTATAACCCCAAACATTGTTAAAGTTTAAGAAGACATGACAATATAGCATGCTATATTAACAAGTCATGTAAAAAATTATCAGTAAATATGAAAAGGCATTTAATAAAATTTAAAACCATTCCTTCTTAAAAAATAAAGAGGAAGAGAAGTATACTTCTCGAAAACATAAAGAACATTCTTCTCAAATCAATATCAGAACAACATCAGCATCAGAACAACAGTGCCAAGTAGAGCCATTACTACAAAAACCAAGTCCTAGACTAATGAACACACTATCCTCATGATTAATAGTATTTTAAAATGACCAATATATAAATTCATAAAACTGAACTATCCTTTGAATAAAAGGAAAAAGTTATAATTTGTCCAAAATAAATCATGGATGCTGTTTCAGAATGTATAGAAAAGAAAAGTGAATAGGTACGAACAAATGTATAAACATGCATTTATTTTTATATATATCATCAATAATTTAAATGCAAGGAATAAATCTCTCTTCATAATATCAATAAAATCATAAAATACATAGAAATAGTGTTACCTAAGAATTAAATGGAGAAGCCTGCATACCTTTCTAGCTGGGCAGGTAGCATTTTAAAGATTTTAAACTTTTTAACAAAATCTGATTCTAAAATGTAAGGATTTTCTTTTTAACTTATTAAAATGATCCTATACTGTATAAAAAAGTTAATAGGTGAAAATAAAAAAGAAAAAGTAAAATAATGACATTGAATTAACCTATCACCCAAATAAAAACATACTGTGAATTACTATAAATAAAACAGCTTGCTGCTATTGAAAAACATATACAGACAAAAGAAACAAAATAATACTTTATCAGCTCATTACATATAAGATGTAATAAACAACAAAGAAGCCATCTCAGAACAACGGAATCGGTTATACCTTTTTTGTTCAAATTAGCTAAAATTAGGAAAATTAGTTTGGCGGAGGTCACTAGTTGATGCTCAATATCTACTCTTCCTTTTTTCCCTGGCAAAGGAGACTGGATTTCTTATTTATTTATTTATTTATTTAGTTAGTTATTTAGTTAGTAGAGACAGAGTCTCACTGTATCGCCCTCAGTAGAGTGCCGTGGTATCACACGATTAGGTGATTCAATTCTCTTGCCTCTGCCTTCCAAGTAGCTGAGACTACAGGCATCAGCCATTATGCCTGGCCATTTTTTTGTTGCAATTTGGCCAGGGTCAGGTTTGAACCCACCACCCTTGGTATATGGGACTGGCGCCCTACCCACTGAGCCATAGGCGCCGCCCTGAGACTGGATTTCTTTAGGAAGGGTAATGTGTCTTGTTAAAAGACTCCATATCTAGCCTTCCTATGCTTGGCTGTGGTCCTGAGAGTAATAATCCTAAACAATAAGGTACGAGTGGAGATGCTGAGTGGAATTTTGTGCAAGGATGCTGTCTTAGCCAGAAGCAGATGCTTTTGTTTTCCTCACTTCCTCTTTCCTCCAGTGGAATATGGAAATAATGACTGAGCTTCAATATCAAGATAAGTCACAGAGGACCTTAAAAAGACAAATCACTAACTGGAGTAAACACACACACATGCACACACAAACATGTATCTAACTGGAAAAGAACTAGTATCTAGGACATACAAATGAATACACATGAATTCATAGGAAGAGAAAAGTAATAATATATAAAATGGATAAAACTTTGACCAAAGGAGAAACACAAAAATCCAATTAAAATCTGGATTTGCAGAAATGCAAATTAAAACCATAATGAGCTATGTTGTCATACCATCAAGTTGGTAAGAATTGAAATGCTTTATGAGTTCCAACTGTTGGTAAGGATAGGGAGCTGGAAGGAATTGAATGGTGTGAACAATTTGAGAAACATTGTGGCATTATCTAGATATTAGAAAATCACATGCTCTAAAATCTGGCATTGTAACCCTTAGATGTCACAGGTAAGAAAAACTGTTGAACATCTGCATCAAGAGACACATGCAAATAATTGTAGAATTCTTATTTGTAATAAGTGATGCTGAAAACAACTGCAGTTAAGAAACAAATGTCGTCTATTCTTACAGTAGATCATTAAACAGCAGAGAAAATGAATTTCAGTTACAAACATCAACATAGATTACCCTTAAAGTAGAATAGGCACTGAACGTATCACATCATAAAAGAATACATATAAGTGGATTCTATTTATATAAAAGTCCAAAGTAGGCCAAACTTAACAATGTATATCAGATAGGTGGTAAATACTACACAGAAGAGCAAAATAATACTATCTTCTTTTTGCATTTCTTTTTTTAGCCCCCAGAATCCTAAAGTGGGTATTTAAATGTTTCTCAAGAGAAGGCCTTGGCACTTCCACACTTTCATTCCCCAGGGTTCCCTTCCCTTGGCCTCATCCAGGAGTCCCTACCAGGAATTCTTACTTCCTCGGTCTTTCTCCTCCTTTCCCGGAGGTTTAGAGGCTCTGGGACTTGGCAAAGTCTTGCTGCACATGCTACCTCACTGGGAGGAAGGGAGAGTGGATAAGGAGAGTCATTTGTTGAACTGATTTGGAAAATGGAGTCCAAATGGGCAAAGAAATATATTCCTGGTACAGAAACCTTGATATTCCCAGAGGGGACTTCAGGATCACACAACATGGTGCCCAAGATCCACACGTTTGAATTACAAGATATTTCATGTAAAATGAGAACAATTGCTCTTCCAACTGCCTTTTCCATTTTTCAGATTATGTATATGAGAGTATATTTTGCATATAAAACTTTATCTTGTTGCTTTAGAAGCAGGAAACCTCAGATGCTTGAACTAATCTTGCCCTTGCCGTGAATCTCAACAGTTTGAGATTTCATTTACCAATGATAGGAATCTGTGTCATCTTATCACGGACATTGTTTCATTACAGGTGAAGTTGGAATGAATGCTTATTAACCCTGTTACCGTATCACTGGTCTTGATATAGTTCTTGGGTGTTTCTAAAACATTTAAATACATTTTTAAGTTATATGAAGCATATCTTTTTTAAAACTTTTTTTTTTTACACTAAGCACATCTTAAGGAGTGGATTTTTTAATTTTTGAGAACTTCTATTATTGCAGAAGTTAAAAAATTATGCAATACAAATTAGTAGGCACAAATTAACAGTTGACAATCAAGGTGATTTTTCTCCCCAGGGAACATTTGGCAATGTCTGCAGACATTTTTGGTGACCCCATTTGTGCCGGGGATGGGCATATAATGGGTGGAGGCCAGGGAATGTGCTACAGCACCCAGGACAAACCCTACAACAAAGAATTATTCAACTTCAAATGCTGGGAGAATAGAGATTGCAAATCCCTGGTGTAGATTTACAGTGAAGATAAAGCTGACTGGTATGCAAGCCCTTTTACTTGTTTCAAATATTTCTTAGACAATGCACCCCAGCTCCATTGCTCCTTCCTTAGGTAACAGGCTTCTGTCCTATTTATGTTTCTCCATAGTGGAACAATTCTTTACCTAGTAGAATGTCTTATTTGAGACTTTCCTTTTGGCCAGCACTACTTCATCTGTTGGCTCAGATGGTAACCAAATTTAGCTGCCTAACTCTCCAGGAGTCACACAACTAAAAGTGTTTCATTTTCTGTTCACTGAGGAAATCGAGTGCAGAGACAGAGTGTGTATCAATGTCACAGTGATTAAGGATTTCACTCCTTGCTTCAAAATCTAAACACTTTCATTTTCGGAAGCAATCTAGTTGTGTTAATTTTGGATAATGAATGAAAAAAATTCTAATTTAAAATAACCAAAAATCCATGCCAGTGTTGGTTCTTAGACTATAAGTGAAATAATCAGAGCCCCCACTGGCTTCAGAAAGACAGTTGCACTCAGCCTAAAATTCTATTCTTTTAATTAACTCTTTCAAGAGGTCTTCCAGAATATATGCCTGGGTCTCAGTAAAATGAATACTGCAGGTCATGGAAAAGAGATGAGAAGGCCATTAAGATGTTGTCTCACCCAGGGTCTACGGTGTTATAACAGCTGGTTGGGCAATCATTAAAAAAACAATTATGTGGGCAGCACCTGTGGCTCAAAGGAGTAGGGCACCGGCCCCATATACCGGAGGTGGTGTGTTCAAACCTGGCCCCGGCAAAAAAAAAAAAAAAAAAAAAAATCATGCAAAAGATCCATGGGACAGTTTTTAAAAATAATGCAGATTCTTCGGTTTTGCCTTTAGGGATCCAGATTAATAGGTCAGGGATGGAAGTCCAGAATGTTTCACAAGCACCCCAGGAGGGCGGTTTAGAAGCCTGCTTTAGAATAGCATGCCTGTGTTTCCTTCCTTGCCTTGTCAGTAGGGTATTAAAGGAATTTCTCTCTCATGCCTGTTCATTACTGTGGAGATCAGTAATAATGATTTAAAAGAAATAATCTTGATTAACCACTGCCATGGAAGTGGTTGGCCTGAGTGCCTGGTCTTTTTTGCTAAGGAAAAATCAAATTAGATGTTACATGTGAAATGCTTTCTGAATTGTAAAGAGGAAAATAAGCCTATTTTCATGTACTAAGTAAGTAGTGGTGGCTTCTTATACAACCCAATGCCCAGCAGCATGACTAAGCACAGAAAAGCTGGAGAATACCACTGTGTTGCTCACTATCACTTCTTTACTTATTTTTATGCCACTATTTTTTTTTTTCTAGTTTTGAAATTTATGTGCTGCTTTGCTACATGTATACTATGTGTAGTGATCAAATCTTTATGTTGGGAACATTAGAATTTCCTCTTCTACCTATTTTGAAATAAATAATATGCTGTGTACTATTAACTATAATTTCTCTACTGTCTGGATATGATTTGGATGGGGGCCCATCCAAAGCACAGGTTGAAATTTGATATTCCGTATTTGGGGTGGTGTCTGGTGGGAGCAGTTTGGGTCCTGGGTGGGGTGGATCCTTCCTGAATGGCTTGGTGCCCCCTTGAGACAGTGAGTTTCCACTCTCAGTTCATTCCAGAGCTGTTTGTGTAAAAGAGCAGGGGGGACATCCATCCCTCTCCCTTGCTCCTGCTCACACTATGTGACATACCTGTTACTCCTTTGCCTTGTCCCTTGAATGGAAGCTTCCTGAAGCCCTCACCAGAAGCAGATGTTGGCATTGTGCTTATACATCAGTCTGCAGAATGATGAGCCAAAATAGATCCCCTTTTTCCATAAATTACCCAGCCTCAGATCTTCCTTTATAGCAACACAAAATGGACTAACATATGTATTACTCGATACTAGAACTCCTTCCTTTTAACTGTCATTTTGTGCCCATTAACTAACTTCTCTTCGTCTCCTCCTTCCTAACGTTCCTCTCCAGACTCTCTTCCTATATGAGATTCAATTTTTTAGCTCCTACCTGTAAGTGAGAACATGCAATGTCTTGTCTTTCTATGCCTGGTTTATTTCACTTCTCATAATGACCTCCATTAAAGCTTAGAAAGCAAAGATCAATAGGCATGAACTGACAGTGAATGACAAGATGAAGGGTTGCCCAGTGCAAAGAAGTTTTGAGTTGAGGCAGAGCATTGGCGGAAGGCAGAGTGTTGTTCTGAAGAAGACTCAGCAGCTATAAACACTGGGCTTCTGCCTGCGTTGGCAGGTGTTTCAGGGAGACTCAACATAATTGAATTCAGAGCCAGAAGGCTCAGGGGCCTGGCCTGGGGCTGACTAGCTTCACTTCTACTCAAAGACGTACTATGTGCCTGAACTTAAAGACTCTAAGGTTGTAACCCCCCTCTATGGAGATGGGGACAATTGTGTTTAACTCAGGATAGACCTTGAAAGGATTAAGAGATAATGTGTGATAAGGAATATCTGTGTGATAAAGCAGCTGCTTTTGATTCTAAGTACAGGCTCACAAAATGGGGCAATTCTCAAAATAAAAGCAGAGTGGCAAGCTGCCCCTAAAACTAATTTGTTATCATATTATTCCCCAAAGCAGCCACCTGTAGTGGGAGTTTGACAAATAGCTACTGCATTTGAATAGGACTACAAATGGCAACTGACAAAATTGTAAATGTTGGTAGTTAAAGTCTTACTTAATTGGTCTAGCCCATTGGTCCTGCTCTACCCTCCACCACACACACACACACACACACACACACACACACACACACTCACACACACGAGCGCACAGAGGAGCACTGCCCCCAGCTAAACTAGCTTTGCTTTTGCGGTAGTGTTCTATTTCCGATGACTTGATGACCATGGCCTATCATCTTTTAGCTGCACTGAGAAGCTACATCCTAAAATTTGCCAACAAAAACCTGACTTGGGACTGCACCTGCAGTCAAAGTTGGAGTGAAGAGTAGCACAAAGCAGCAAACAGGATGGTCGGAGATTTCCACAGAAACCTTGACTTTGCCAATTAGCCAATATCTGAGGGGTCTGCCCGTGTAGGACGGGGCTCTTCCCACTGAGTATTCTACCACGTCGAAGTCATCCAGTTATGACGTGTGAAAAATAAAAACTGGAAAAAAGTGCTAAATGTGGCTGTTGCATAGTTGGAACAACTGAAAACGTTGACCTTTTAATGTATTCTAATGAGGGTGATACAGTCTAACTATATTGACAGCTTGTATATATTTCTAATTCTGTTTTGTTCCTTTTTAGAATATTTTTTAAAAGTCAGGTTTATTGATATATAAATTACATAGCACAGAATTTGTCATTTTAAGGGTTTAATCTGATAAATTTTGATAAGTGTATATGGTCATGAATCCACAACCACAGTTAATAGAGAGAACATTTCCTTCATCCCCCAAGTTTCCACATGTGCCATTGGATTGATCCCTCCTCAATTCCATAGAACTGGGCCATCACTGATTCCTGACCTTCAGACTGCCTTGGAAATGGAATGGTGCTGTATGTAGCCTTTATGAATGTCCCCCTCAACTTTACCTAATACTTCTGAGATCCCTCCATGTTGTTGTGCGCATCAGAAGATGCCGTATATACTCGAGTATAAGCCGAGTTTTTTCAGCACAAAATTTGTGCGGAGTTCGAGTATACTCGAGTATATACGGTAGTTGTTTTTTTTTTATCTCTGAGTAATAGTTCATTGCATGGATGTAAAATAATGTGTTCCTCCATCCATCAGTTGATGGACAGTTGTTCCTTGGCAATTATGAATAAAATTGCTACAAACATTTGCAGATAAGTCTTTGTGTAGACATATTTTTTGTTTTTCTTGGGCAAATGCTCAGGAAAGCATTGCTGGGTTCTATTTGTAGAATGTTAAGCATACGTTTCATTTTACAACAAACTGTCAAATCCTTTTCCAAAGTTGCTGTGACATTTGCATTTTGACCAGCGAAGTAGGAGAGTTTCAGATGAACTTCAACTTCCATAGCCCCTTCTATTGTAAGTTATCAGCTTTTAAATTCTAGACTCTCTAATACAGGCGTCCTCAAACTGTGGCCTGCGGGCCACATGAAGCGGTGTGAATTGTATTTGTCCCCGTTTTGTTTTTTACTTCAAAATAAGATATGTGCAGTGTGCATAGGAATTTGTTCATAGTTTTTTTGTTTTAAACTATAGTCTGGCCCTCCAACGGTCTGAGGGACAGTGAATTGGTCCCCTGTTTAAAAAGTTTGAGGATGCCTGCTCTAATACATTGTTGTGGTATCTTGTGGTGGCTTTAATTTACATTTCTTGTGTCACTGGTTGTCTTTTCATGAGTTTGTCTTTTGTAGGTCTTATGAGGTGCCTGTTCAAATATTCTGGCTATTCTTTAGTAGTATTTTTTTAAACTTTTATTTCTCCTTATATTCTTGATATATCTTGTTTTTCAGATAGGTAGCTTTTGATTATTTCTCCCAGTCTCTATCTTGTCTTTTTTTTTCTAAACAGTATTTTTCAAAGAGTGCATGTTTTTAATTTTGATGATGTCAAGTTAGTCAAAATTTTTCTTTTATGGGTTATGCTTTTTGTGTATTATCTAAAAAGAGATACAAGATTACAATCAAGATTACAAAGATTTTTCTCCTATATTTTCTTCTAGAAATTGCATAGTTTAGCTCTTACATTTAGGTCTATGAGCTACTTTGAGTTAATGCTTATCTGTAATAGGAGATAGGGATTGAGATGAATTTTTTTATTTTCATAAGAATATCCAGCTTCAGGATAATTTGTTGAAAATTCTCTTTTCCTCAATGCTAAGACATCCTTGTCAAAACTCAAGTGACATATACATTCAGTTGTCTTTTAGGGCTCTCTGCTATTCTGTGGGTGTTTATATCTGTTCTCATGGTGATGCCAGACCATCCTGATCAGGATACATTTATGGTAAACCCTGGGATTACAGAGCCTAAGTTCTCTAACTTTGTCCTCTGGGCTACTCTTGGCTTTCCCATATATATTTTAGAATGAGCTTGGCAATTTCAACAACAACAACAACAAAAATCTGCTGAAATATTGATTGGCATTGTGTTGAATCTACAGGTCAGTGTTTTACAATATGGTTTTTACATGACTTGAAAGAAATTAAAAGAAGATGAATATTTTGTGGTGTGTGAAAATCACATGAAATTCAAATTTCAGTGTTCATAAATAATGTTTCTTGGAATACACACACATTCTTTTTTCAGATATTGTCTGTGACTATTTTCACTACACATATGTGGTATCGAGTATTTATAAGAGAGATAGTGTGGTCTACTAAGCTTCAAATATTTGTGGTCTGGCCCTTTACAGGAAAAGTTTACTGATCCTGGGTATGTATTTTCAATTTGAGGGCCTCCAGTTTTCTAATACAGAAAATTGAGCACTGCTTTAGTTGTGTCCCACCCATTTTGATGTTTTGTATTCATTTAGTTAATTCAAAATATTTTCAAATTTGGAATTCCATTTTTTGGCCCATTGGTTCATTAGAAGCACATTGTTCAGCTTGACTGTTACTGAAGTATATGAAGGCTAGAGATTTGTAGACACCCAATGCCAATTTTGTTGAAGAAAATGTATGACTATATGCATTTTTGAAAAACTAGAAAGAAATACACCAGATTGTTAAAGATGAAAAAAATGTGCATTGTTCCATTTCCAAGTAAAAATGTGCATTGTTTCAGTTCCAAATACGTGGGGACTATCCAGATATATTTTCATTGTTGATTTCCAGGCTGAATTCTTCCTTTTTATCTCTGCTATTTTTATGCAAGTGTTATCTTACATTTTAGTTTTAGATGTTATAAACCTCACAATATATTGTTATTAATTTTGCTTCATATCATCAATTATCTCTTAACGTGAAGAAAGAAAAACAATGCATTTTATATGTAGTGTTTTCCTTCATTTCTATCCTTTCTAGCATTCTTCATGTCTTCATAGATTTCATATCTTCTTCGTTGCATTGTTTCTGATGAGACAGTGCCATCACTCTTATCTTTGTTGTTCCGTATGTAAAGTACAATCACTTCCTGAACACCTGTGCCACTAAGAAGGATTCTTCTGGGTCTCTTGATCTGCTCTCAGTCTTTCTTAGGAAAATCTTCTGCAGCATATGGAAAAAAGCTTGCAAGGTATATGAATTAGCCTTATATCTGGGCTTCCTGGCTATACCTAGCTTATCTAGTTACCTCTAGTTGGCCTGTAAAAATGTATTGAAATTTTATCTTATTTTTTTTAATAGCCATCCAAACTGCCTCTTCCTCCCATACCATATTCTGCCAAAGGCAATATAGTCTACGTGTCTCATCTTACCTTAGAGGGGTTGAAACTCACTGGAACCCAATTTATTTTTTTAAATTTCTGGTTAATGTGAGGGTACAAACCACTGGATTTCAATGTTTGCATTTATTAGAGTTCCTCTTTTTTTTTTTTTTTTGAGTCCCTCTTGTAGTTGTGTCCTGCACCCCAGAAGTGTGTCATATACACTTAAATTGTGCCCATTAAAGAGGCACACACCAATTGCCTTCCCCTTCTTCTCTCTCCATTTCCTCCTCCCCCCAATATGAATTGATTTGAATTTCTCTTACGTAGGAATGTATTGGCTCTTCTACTGGCTTCATGTTAGTATCGAGTACATTGGATAATTGCTTTTCCATTCTTGTGACACTTTACTAAGAAGAATGTGTTTCAACTCTATCCATGTTGATACAAAAGATGTACCATCTCGATCCATTTTTATGGTTGAATAGGTTGTTTCACCTTACGTTATTGATTGGCTGATTGGCTCAAAATAAGTTCTGATTTTGTAGATGTTAAAACTTTTTTTTCCATCTTTGGAGCAACTTTTGTTTTTAATTGCTTTCTATATCCTATGTGGAATCAGAGCTCCAAAATTTATTTAAAGCTGTCTTCAGAGTCAGTCTAAAATCAAAAAGAAAATCTATCCCACTTGCACATCTTTTTAAAACCACTTATGATATTTCCAGCTTTACCCATCTTAATCCCCTGACTTGGCTCTAAATGCCAGTTTGAAAAGCCAAGTTCACCTTCACAGAATTAAGATTTATACTCTTTGAATATATTAAAAGAATGTGTTACAATATCTCAAAGAAATTCTTTAAAAGGAGTACTAGAAACATTTGAAAATTAGAATATGTGTTTAGTGCTCAAGTTAATTGCCTTGAAATTCAATAGTTCTTTACACAGAAGAAGTTTTTGATCTACTTGTTTAAAGGAATCAATTATATATCCCTTTTTCATAGAAGAATCGTAGCAATATTTCTATTTCTTCAAATGTATAACATCACTAATTTCTTCTTACATCAGCAAGTAGGCATTGAGTATCATCTTGATACTATGTTAGGTGAATCCAAGTATCCAAAGAACATTTCAACATGGACTTTTCCATCCCAGAAAATAAGAAAATGTGGTATTGGATAATCAAATTTCAGATAATTCAATGTGTGAGGTATTCAATGTCTGACAGTGACTGTTATGAGTACAAAGGAATTCAAAGAAGGGAAAGCTTGGAGAGGGAGCTTGAGATGAACCTGGAAAGTCAATTTAAATACATGTCAACCTAGGGAAGGAGGGGGGCGCTGTAAAAAGCAGGGGCTTGTGACTAGGCACAGCCGGCTGGTAGAGCATTCGCACATTGGGGGATAGTAAGACATCAAGACAGAATCTTGCAGGATGCCTTTAAAGATTAGGCCAGGAGTTTAGATATTTACTGTCTCAGGAAAGAGGACGTCACTGCAGATTTTGAAGCAGGAAAAATGCCAAAATGCAATATTATTTTAGGACAATTAAACTAAGAATGACATTTGGGAAAGTGGAGTCTATTTTAGCAATATAGGTATGAGAAATCTGAAATAGAATAATACAAAACTTGCTCTAGAGTGCGATATTTTATATTGATCTTCTTTTCCACAGAATTTCTACAATGTTATCTCAACCACTTATTGGCCAGTTATTTACTACCTGTGTAGTAGTTACCATGTTTTAGCATTTCATGTACTTCCTTCACTAAATGACTTGCTAGAACCATATTGCACACTTATATTTTTAATGCACCAGTTTGTCCCTAAAATGGTTTGCCTTCAGTTAGAAAATAAGAAAAGTGAGCAACGTTATTTACACTAACTAGATTAGAGCATTTAATTAAAAATACTTAGTAAGAGATGCTAGAGGGGGATTCATTGAGGAGATTAAATGAATAATGATATACTTTGAAAATGGCTTGTTGCAAGTAATAAGGAAAGTTGGCGATATTAGATTTAAGGACATCCAACTAAAAACATTATGTCAGCTTTTGGAGATAAAGAGTACAAGACCTTTACCTACTACTTATCATAGTCTCTTCTTATATAACCTTATTGAATTATGACTGAGGAATCTCCTACTCTGTTCCAAACAAATGTTTGTCTCTGTTAATATGGTGCACATGGAATCCATTTCTAATTTATCTTGATTTCCTCAAAATAGTTAGCATAGTGACTTACACATGGTATAATTAGTTATTGACACACATTTGTTATATCAATGAGGAGACTAACCAGTATTTATCAGGGGTTCTCAGCCTCTGCAGAGCTGCCATTTGGACTGAATCCTGCAGACCTTAGGACGTTTAGCACCATCTTTGGCCTCTACCAAGTAGAGGCCAGTAGTATCCTCATTCCCTAAGTTGTGACAATTAAAATACACCCAGACATCTCCAAATGTCCCCCAGGGGAGGGGGTGGCACCAAATGAGCCCTGGTTGGAAAACCACTGGTTTTAATAGATGCAGAATTGGTGGTATCATTATTTAGGGGTCAATTCATTACAGATGATACTTTAAGTTCCAAAATGAAGTGGAACGTAGAAAAGAAATAGCTGATGGCTAAGAAAAAGTTTTGGGTAATGAGTATAAAATTGGGGAAGGGGTAACTAACAGGAGAGTTTCAAAACTAGTTTTTAATTCTGTAAATACCTTATTCTTTGTACATGGTGCCAGCTCAGTAATGTCTAGGAGAAACAGGTGAAACACAAATGTAACTTTAATGTTTTAGTACCCACAAAAAGAATCTAGCAAAATTAATTTTAATAACATATTATTTAACCTCCTATATCCAAAATATTACTATTTCAACATGTAATCAATATACAATTACCAATGAGCTATGTGCACTTTGTTTTTTTTGTACGCAGTCCTTGGAACTGGTGTATATTTTACATTTGTATCCACGTGGCCCATCCAGTCCGTGGGCTCCATAGCCACATGTGACCTGTGGCTACCATATTGGATGAAGTAGGACAATCGAATCCAATTACATAAATGGGTTCTTGTCATTCTAATTCAATTATCCTTTTCAGAAATAGGTCTACAGCAGCTATTCAAATGTCTTACAATTTTTATAAAATCAATGATTATGAATAATAAAAGTTTTTTGTTGGTGTAGAGTTTGATGAGTTTTGATAATGTGTGGAATTAAGTAATCACCAGCATGATTAGTATTCAGAAAAATCTCAGCCCCCCCCCCCAAATTCATCTGTGCTGCTCTTTTGTAGTCAACTTCCCCACAACACCCTTGTGCCAATATAGATTTTTTTTTTTTTTTTTTTTTAGGAGTAGTATTCTCTTATTAAAAATAAATTTAAGGTAAAAAGATAGTAAACAGAATGACTGTAAAGATGCAACTCTTGACATTTGGGAGAATATTCTTTTCAAAAGCTCATTTGCAATTATAGCTCTGCTTGACTTGAAGTCACACAAGCCCACTCAGAGAGGGGGGACATGTGCTTTCCCTTCCCCCA
Source organism: Loris lydekkerianus (assembly GCA_963574355.1). Classification (NCBI taxonomy): domain Eukaryota; kingdom Metazoa; phylum Chordata; class Mammalia; order Primates; family Lorisidae; genus Loris; species Loris lydekkerianus. The sequence goes on along the minus strand of CAUYPK010059076.1, from coordinate 3,455 downwards.
CATTCATCTGTCATTCCTCTCCCAGAATACTCCACATGACAGATGGTAAAAGCACTCCAGGAGGGACCCAGAAGAGGGTTGCAGGCAAGGACTCCACAGGTGAGAGCCTTTCCACAGAGACAAGGGCTCAGAGGGCCCCCACTGGGTGCTGGCTCTTCCTTACACTTCACTGTCCACATCATCCTTGAATTTCTCTCCTTCAAGGCCTCTTGCTTTATCATGGAAAGAAACCTATGAATAATAAAGCCTTTGAATGCACGTGTGGTTTCTGTAGTGGAGAGGCCTGGATTGCTGCTCTCATCAAAGTGTAGATGACCTGGGTTGTGCCAAGCACCACGAGGGCAGGCGTCCTTGGGCCAACTGACAGCAGTGGCTCTGGCTTTGCTGTGACTCTCAGCATTCCCATTCTGTTCAGAAGCCTGGGAAGCAGATGGGAAGAGGCATGTGGAAGCACCTCCCTCACATATATGTCATTATTGGCACCCAGGTTGGGAAGAGAAAGGTTGCCTGTTTGCTTAATGTCGTTCCAGGAACACATTCCTACTGTGCTGCCCCTAGAATCATGTTCCAGAAATAGAGTTCAGCAAGTCACTCACTCACTCACCAACACACAGAGAGAGATACCCACGTGCAAGCACATTACTCTTAGATCACATTGGTGAACACTTGTCTTTGCGATGCGCAGTTGGAACAATGCAATTATGTTCTTTAGGATGTCTACTGTGGACTCTCTCCTTGGTATCATTTATACTATCTATTTATCCTAATACTTATCTCCCATCCTTTCTTATGTAAACATAAGGTTACAACAATATCAAGAGATTGCAGTGACATAAAGGAAGGCACTGACCCAGAAATACATATGCTAATTGGGCAAATGCTTTGAGTAATTATTTTGTAAAAATTAAAGTAGAAAAAACAATTATAAATTATATAACAGCAACAACGCCCTTATAACTTTCTATCTCATTCCTCCCACAATCTCCTAGAAACCTGGTTATGCTAGAAAACCTGGGGCCCATCCAAAAATCTGCATGTCTGCATTAAATGAATGTCAGTTACTTTAACCAATTCATTTCAAGTTTACCACAGTTTCAATCAAGTCATCTCTGTGAGTGACTGAACTTCTAGAGTTATTCATAACTCTGGAAGCATTTTTCACTTTCTGATCAACACAGGTGCTGACCACCGGACTCCCGATTTTCTTTGCCTCTGGTCTTAAAGTAGGTGCATTAGAGCAGGTGCCCCTTTGGTTGGATGTGGCTGTGAAGGGTGTGTTGCTATCCCTTTTCTGGGACTGGGATGGTGGGTGGTTGTCTACTGCCCTGTTTTTACTGCTATCTACTGTCCAAGTTGCATTTTCTTGGTTTGGCCTACAGGAAAAATCATTAGGGAAAATCTGGGTCTCTTAACATCACTGGAGCAGACAGCAGGTAATCACTTGCTGGCACCTGAGTGGTTTTACAACTGGTTTTCTTGGAAAAATCATGTGCATTTATAAATAAATATAAACATTTATTATTAATTGTGATGATACTAAGAATATGTAGCACAAAAATTTAATAATGATAATGAATGATATTTGTATTATAAATTCTATATAGCCAATTGACTCACAGAATGCTTTGTCTTCTGTCAAATTCTTGCATCCATAGTCAACTGATTCTTGTGATTCAACCATCATGTGACAAAGGTGCACTCCACTCTGCTCTTTTCCTAACACATTTGTTTTCATTCTACATGATAGATGGTCTACTATGAAACTATTTGTCACCCTTAAGCAAATTATATTCATGAAGCTGAAACGTCTTTCAATTGTAAGACTACATATAGTGGAACTCCACTTGTTAGTGAATTATATGAGTAACATTTGCGCCAAGTCAGATAATAGTTTTTGCATGCTGGAAGGATATTTTCTCAAGTTTTCATGTAACTCATAATGTGATGGTTGTATAATTGACATCTTCTGTATTATTAAAATTTTCTGCATTAAATTTTCAAGTCTAGCCAGATAGGGCAAATGTTTTCTGTAAAGAACCAAATATTAAAGATTTTAGGATATGTGGGTTTTGTGGTCTCTCATGAAACTACGCAGTCCTGCCATTGTCTTACACAAGCCCCCATAAACAATACGTAAACAGGTGGGTGTGATTGTTGTCTAATAAAATTTTACAAAAAATGACCATAGGCTGAATTTGGTCCATTGATTATAGTCTGCCAAACCTTGTCTAGATAATCAACAAAACAGTAAATCCAGCCTTGATTTGTAGGGTTTGACAATTTGTGTGGTGTAAAAAAACCTTAATTTCAGTCTGTTGATATACTATTTCCACCACCTATTTCTATTTGCAATAGAAAAAATGGCAAGAGCATAGACAACATTAAAATATTTACTGCAATAATTAGGAATAGCATCAAATATCCAACAACTTTGTTTTTAATATAATTTAATGGTAAAGCTATATAATTTACTTTTAATGATGGTTGCATTTAATAACTTTCTCACAAAATTCATGAGAATTGAGTTTAAAATTGATGTATAATGTATATATTTATGGGGGTGTGCATATTTTGATACATGCATACAACTTGGAGTGATTAAATACAATTAGGTATCTGCTACCTCAAGGATTTATTATTTCTTTGTGTAAGGAACATTGCAAATCTTCTCTAGCTATTTTTGAAATAGACAATAAATTATTGTTAACTATTGTCGCACTATTGTGCTGTTGAAGACTAGATCTCTGTTCATCCTCCCCTTCCCAGTCTCTGGTACTCACCATTCTACTCAGTTCACGAGTTCAACTCTTTTGCTCTCACCAAGGAGTAAGAACTTGCAATAAAATACTTGAAAATTTATTAACTGAATCTTGCAAGAGATTATGACCTTGTTCTACCACCTCACTTGATCCTAAACAGTCTCTTTTTTTCCCTTGGCTGTTGCATCAGACCAAAGGGAGTATCTCCCTTTGATTTGTTTTCTCCCAAAGCAGTTAGAATTGTTGGAAAGTAAATATTAAGGAATCAGTTATCATATTCAAAAGATAAGTTTGTCAACATGTAAAAGTCAAAGCATTCTTCAGTTCTTAAATGTTTCAAATTATTACAAATTAATTGTATATTTTAAAGCCAAACATATTCAGTACTATTCCTTAGACACAGTATGACTTTAATTCATCTTTATCAAAGAGTAGATATGATAGGTTTTGATAATATGTGAAACATTCTTATGTACAGCCACTTATTCTTTTTATTTTTATTTTATTTTTTTAACTTTTATTTTATTTTATTATTTTTTTTTCTTTTTTATTTTTTTTTTATTATAGATAAAAATATGCACCATAGATGTGGCCCAACCCATCACCCTCCCTCCACCCAAACCTCCACCCTCCCTTCCCCTTCCTTGGTCCTTTCCTCATAGTCTTGTGGTATAGTTGAGTTATAGCCTTCATGTG